>JABUQX010072160.1:15000-20000 GCA_015478945.1 Trachelipus rathkii
AATCATTGGTAAAATTTAGGATGAGTGCTAACAAACAAGACTGATCATCAATAGAAGCTAATACTTGGGATTGAGGGCAAACTGCTAGTTGGCCTAAATGTCGACAAAGATGATGTGCCGATTCTTTGAGATAAGTGTATTTCCGTTGACCATAATTCACAAAGAAATAGTTGTTTGGGTCATTGTACATAACTCGAACAAGAGATTTGTTTAAAGGAAGATGTGTAGGAAAAGGTATAAGTTTATAAGAAGTGAATTTCTCCACTGAGATAAAAGGTATTAAGGTAATTAGTTCATAAGGGCTAGCTGCAGATTGAATAGTCCAAGAATAAGTCAAGAAGGATTGGTATGTTTTTGTTTCTAGGGGTATAACCGTATGCAGTTTAGTTTCTTTGTTCATTTCTAGAATGAAAGGTAAGAGGAATATAGGAGAGTAAAGTTGGGAGTTAGTAATTTTACTTTTAGCGAGTTGAAGAGAGGTTATCACCAATTGGTGAATATTGTGTATACTGGTTATAGCTTGCTCGATTAAATTTACTAATGCCCGGATACTTCCCAATTGGTTTATAATGTTATGCGTAGCACTTAGACTTGATTGGAATTCAATTAACTTTCGTAAGCTATCCCTAAAGTTTATTAATGTGCGAGTATTTGCCTTTAATTGCTCTTTTAGTTCGGTAATGAGTAGGTTTGATGTAGAAGCGTAGTTTCCTAAGATGTTGATTTTTTTCCTAAGGAGCTTTACTTGCTTATCTGTAGCCGTACCAAAAAGAATGTTGAGGACGTCTCCTCCGAACTCAAAAGCAGCTCGTTTCTTTCTTGATCGTGCTGAGATCCAAGGTAACTCACTTACTTCATTTAACTTCTGGGCTAGAACTTTTACTCGAATGGTCATTAGTTTAAATTCCCATTGGTGAGCCCTTTGTGTGATCGAAACATTCAGAAATGTGGCTTCGAACGTTGGTAAGAATGAATCTTTGATGTTGTTCACTAGTTTGGTTGTTTTTATGACAGTTTCTTTTACGTCTGAGGGACATTCTAATGAAACGATTAGATCTAAATATCCTTCTATAAAACTTACTTCACCGGTGCGATATAAAACCAAACCAGGCAGAATCTTTGTTTCTTCATTTTCTTTTACTATTATGCTTTGACATGTCGTTATGATGGTGAGTAGAAACAAGATCATTTTCCCGAATTCCATTTCTGAAATATTTAATCATATTGAAGTATTTGTTTTCAGAATAATTTCAAGGTCGCCTAAATAATGTAATTAAATTTTAAATTGGAACTTAGTAATTAATTAAGCAAATTGTTTGCATTTTAAACTTAAATGATTTCTTAATTATAAAGTTGTTAGTAAGGTTCTTACATTTGCTACTTAAGTGCTTAACTATTCTAAGTTTTCTTTAATTCATACTTAATTATTTTAGTTTACTTAGCTTACTTAAGATTCTTTAACTTTATTTTTAGTTACTTAACTTACTTAAGATTCTTAACTTTATTTTTAGTTACTTAACTTACTTAAAATTCTTAACTTTATTTTTAGTTACTTAACTTACTTAAGGTTCTTAACTTTATTTTTAGTTACTTAACTTACTTAAGATTCTTAACTTTATTTTTAGTTTCTTTTTTATTTTTTATTTTTCATTAAAGAAAAGTTTTTTCATTTTTCTTTTTTCTAGTATTTTTTATTTAAAAAATTGCGTTGTCCCCTCTCTGGAGCTAAAACGTATCTTTTAAAATTTTTGTAGTAAAAAAAATAAACAGAAATATAAATCAATGTGACTGTGTGAGTCAAGATAAAACTAACATAAATCTAACGTTTCTAATCCAGGCTAAGGAACTTAAGCTAAAACGATCGTTGATTCTTAATCCATCTAATAAAATTTTTTTTTTTTTTTCTTAATCCAGATTAATATTTTAAATACTAGGTGACAAAAGGTACACTAATGTATGTCCAACATTGTCCTAAAATTAAAGTCCATCTTCAATATTTGAAGTTCTAATCCAAACTAATGTACTTAAACTATGATCGATCTTTTTTATCTAATCCAAACTAATACATGAACAGATGCGAGTGCATATGTGTGTTCAATTTTCTTAAAATTAAAGTATCCTCTTAAAATTAAAGTGTATTCTTCGGAATTTGAAGAGTATCTCCTTAAATCTATAAAATCTATTCAAAACGAAAGGATTTCTCCTTAAATCTATAAGAATATACAGAAATTGAAATGAATTAATAGCCGGGAGGCAGATAGTAAGTCTTACCACCTCTAACTATTGTATTCAAATCCAATTTAACAGGCGGAGGTTGGACAGAAGTCTTCGCTATAGTCTTCGTATTGTCACTTGCCTCTGCTTGTTGTACAGCCTGCTCTCTTATCCTTGTTTGACTTCTTGTAATTCTTGGAGTAGAATCTCTGGGACCAGAAAACAAATTGTGTGGTCTGTAAGACGGGTCTTGTTTTCTGTCATCTCTGATGATTTCCTTGGGTGGCGATTCTACAACAGTGGGAATTTGATAGTGGCCATCTCTTTCAGGGACATTGGGAGATTTCTCTGGGGAAGGAATTCTTGGAGGGGATCCGCCGTAGGCTCCGTATATTTCACCTTCGTTTGCGGGTGGCTCCTGTGAAATTTCTCTAACCGTGGTATCTACTGAAATCTCTTGCTGTATGGGGGACAAGGATGGTCTGAACTCTCTTCTTTGACCTGAGGGGTGAGAGGGTGTTCTTTGGAAGTCATTTCTAGGAGTGGAACAGATGAAATCTTTGTCAACACGTGCTCTTCCTGCGACTACATCGCTATATCTTCTTACTACAACTCCGTCGTTCTGTCTCTTTTGTTCTACTACTTCATCGCTTTGTCTTCTGGTTTCCACCGGAATAGGTTCTTTGATGGGGGCTTGATAGCTTTCCCAATAGTTTCTAGTCTGTGTTGACTGTGGTGGAGGAGCTGGTGGCGAAATGTATTCGAACTGAGTTGACGGCTGTGGGGGATCTGGAAGAGGGTTGTGTTCATACTGGGTTGGATGTGGTGGAGAAATTGGGAAATCATAACGGGAAGACGATGGTTCGGGTGGAGGAGAATAATCTTCCACCTCATCCTCTGATTCGGAACCGATTCCTGATTCGCTTTTGGGCGCATCTTCATCTTTCTTCTCTTCGTCATCTTCCTTGGAGTTTAACATCCTTTTAACTTCGTGAGGATTCCAAACTTCATCGTTCGTAAAGTCGAACCGTGTATCTGCAAACTTCTCAGCGGCAACTACCTTAGCATTGTCCACATGGACCGGAAAAGTCTTACCTGAACTTCTGCAAATTACCATCAATTTGTTTGGTCCTCTCAAACATCGGACAATATATGGCCCTTCGAACTTGGGACATAGTTTTGAACTATGATAAGGCTTCTTGATTGCTCGGATGAAAACGTAGTCTCCGACTTTGAATTCTCTCTGCTTTGCCTTCTTATGTTGTTGCTCCAATGTTTTAGTTGTTTCTTTCTCCAACCTTTCTCTCGCCAAATCTCTTATATTATCGATCCTTTCCGTCAGCACATCCACCTCATCTGAAATGAACCTCATTTTCTCTGGTTTATTTACAAAAGGGGAAGCATAATCTTCCATTTCGTAAGGGACCCTTTTTACGTAACCGTGCAAAAGGAAGTGGGGGGATGAACCGATAGATCGATTGTAAGCGGAATTTATCGCGATTTGGGCGAAACTCAGATATTTATCCCAATCTTTGTGGTTGTCATTGACATAGTGTCGTAGGAAAGACTCGATATCAGCATTTATTCTTTCCACAACTCCGTTTTGGGATGCTTTGTAAGGCATGATTTCTACCTTTTTTATCCTCCAGGCCTTGCACAAGTCCTTAAACACCTGGCTTGTGAACTCCTGGGCATTGTCGGACACAAGAAGTTGGGGAGCGCTGTGTCTACATATGACTCTCTCTTGCAGTGCTCGGGCAAATTCTTTACTTGTCCTAGTTTTACAAGGCACTAGCTCGACGTAACGCGTCAAAACGTCACGGAAAACTAGTATATATTTGGCTCCGGACTCGGTACAAGTGGGGAGTTTTCCAATACTATCAACATGGACGCGTGAAAAAGGTGTGTAGGGCAAAGGCCATCTGTTTATCTCTGCTACTGGAGGTTTGTGACCTTTTACTCTAGCACATGATACACAATGGCTGCAATATTCTTTCACCAATTTTGCTAAGTGGGGAAAAGCGTATTTTTCCTTCACTCTCTTTTCTGTCCTTATAGGCCCTCCATGTCCGCTGCCCAGCGAGGCATGGCATTGGTCTATCACCGTGTAGATCATACTGTCGGGGACCTGGATGACATAAGGATCGCTTTGTGTGGCGTAGTATAAAACACCTCTAATAAGAATGTGGGGATAGGTCTTTGGGTTTTCCTTAACCCATTTCACCAATTTTCCTATTCTTGGACATTTTTCTTGTTCTTTTATGAAGGTTTCCCTATTCAGTGGAAAGTCTGTTCGAGGTAAATCACCTCTGTTTTCCAACACAGCTTGCATTACAAAAACGTTAGGTGCTGGGTGTCTACTCAAATAGTCCGGCGGGATATTTGTTTTACCCTTTTTATAGACTATAGTGGGAGAGAAACTGTTTACGAACAAATTCCATCTTGCTAATCGTCCAGTCTGTTGTTTGTTTCGGAAGATGAAACAAAGGGGCTGATTATCAGTGATAATGGTGACCTTATAGCCGAATACCGTGTTTTTGAACTTTTGCAAGCAAAACACTACGGCCAGGCATTCCTTTTCTATCGTATCATAATTCTTCTCACTTGCTCTGAGTACCCGGGAGACGAAGGAAAGGGGTTTCTCTTTCCCTTCGTCAGTAAGCTGGTACAACACCCCCCCCAATCCGTAGGTCACTCGCGTCTGTATTCAACGAAGAATTCCTTGCTATAATCCGGGAATGTGAGCTGTGGTTGTACGACCAACTTATCTTTTAAAGTGTCAAATG
>JABUQX010072160.1:25000-30000 GCA_015478945.1 Trachelipus rathkii
GCAGAACTTCTTTTATTTCCCTGAGGCGCGGAGGGCCTGCTTGGGGGTATTACTGACAAAGTTGCTTCTTCTTCCTGTGGGAAATAACCGTTTGTAACGCGGTGGGGATTGACTGACAGGCTTGTCTTCCTTTGTAATGGAAGGGGACCGTGCGCAACATGTGCTGGGTCGACTGACAGGGTTGTCCGCCTTTCCTGTGGAAAAGATTGGTTCGCAACTGATTGTTCAGTTTGGTTTAAATGTTTTAAAGTTCGATCAGAATCCCTAAAATATTTAGAATACCTACTACTTTTCTCCCCCTTGGCCACTGATGGCTTGGGTGGATCTTTTCTGGGCAGAGGGGAGTCCTTTATTTCTCTAAGGCTCTCATCTGTGTGTTCTCGGACTAAATAGATACCATATTTGGCAAAGACTGGTATGTCTATCTCTTTTCCTTCGTGGATAGACAATTTTGAAGAAAACATATTCAATGTGATGGGTAAATTAGATAAAATGTTGTTTCCCAACAGCATGGACCAACTGGGTTCTCCCTGCACCTCGCTCACTTGGAAGGTGGTGAGGTAATATTCTTTGTGCATGCGGAGGTACAGCTGCACCTCTCCTCTTAACTTAGTTGGGTTGTTATCGACCCCTTGTACCACCAGGTCTGTTTTTCGGAGCGGTATCTTGAAGTTACCTTCTTTCTCTAACTCTTTTAAACGTTTGGGTGTTACGAGGGATATACTGCTCCCACAATCTAATAAGACACACGCTTTAGCCTCCTTACTGCCTATTGAGGGAGTAAGATGGACATTAGTATAGAAATGGTGTCCCAGTTTGTATGGTTTTTCAACACTTTCTTGAAAAAATGTTTGGGCAACTTTTTTATCTTTTTCTTCATTTAATACCCACTTATCATATCCTTTCTTATTTTTTCTTCTTACTGTTTTCCAGCCTTTGCCCCCATCCGAAAATTTTCTCTGTCCGTTCTTTCCTCGGAGAGGGAGAGGAAGGGCTCTCTATCTAGGGGCTTGTCTTCCTCTTCTTCTTCTTCACTTAGCTCAGAGTCTCTTCGCTGGCCTTCTGCCACATAAACTCTGGTGCTCTTTTTCTCACCGGAGGGCTTGTATCCTTCTTTCTTCCTCGTGAAGGTCCTAGGCCCTCGCCTGTCTGTAGTGAAACGCTCAGGTTTCTGGGCTTTCACGCCCTTGTCCATATCAACTTGGCTGTTGTATGGAAGGAACACTTGGTTTTCTCCGGAAGAGGGTCTCCATGGAGGAGCATCTCTGCACCTGGGTTGCGAGCCCCTTTTATGATAAGCTTGGCACACCCGGCAGTATGGCAATCCCCAGCGGCAGGTTCTCGACGAATGGCCGATAACTTCGCATGAAAAACAAACGTGGTTTTCTTTCAATTCGTGTTCGGTCACTCCTCTAATTATTCCTTTGTGTTTTCGTGGAGTTTGCTCTGTTCTTGCCTCATCTGTCTTCCTCCGGAAAACATTAGTTGATCTCATCTCTTCTCTTCTCTTATCCCCATATCTTGGTTTGTGGACAGACTCTTTATTTTTTCTGTAAGAGTTGTTGTACTCTGACTTCTGCCTATCTTCCCGTTCGTCTCGGGCCATGAACACTTTTGTGGTGCGGAGTTCCGGTTGTCTCTTGTTATCCATTTTCAATAAAGCACCTTTCGAAATTAGATACAATTTGTCTAACAATTCAGCTAAACTTATTTCCATATCAATGATCTGCAATATTTTTTCTTTTAATCTTTCACCATCCCTGCGCTCTGAGAGGTTCTGCATGATTTTACCAATGATCATTACCTTTATATGTTTAGAATTAAACATTGCCTCTTTATCGAGGTCATACATCCTACTCTGATACTTTCTAAGCTTACTCTTTAATCCTACTATGAAATCTGTAAAAAGCTGTTCTTTCCCTCTTTTATATTCTACAAAGTCCACCCAAATTTCGAAAACATTTCTTCTATCTTCCGGTTGTAGGTAGGACTTTAACTGGGCCAAAAAGTCTTCTAATCTTTTAAACCGAGAGAAAACGGGATCATGGAGCAAATAATGCCTAGCTTCACTATCTAAATTCGATGTAATGGCTGATCTGGCAAAAGTAATCTTTTGTTCTTCTGTTAGTGCGCCTAAAGCACTGAGCTTTTCATTTAATGAAACAACGTACTCCTCATACTGGATGCCGTGCCAGAGTCTGGTCTTTAAACTTTTACCATGAAGCTTTAGGGCTTCTGGCACCTCAGGCAGAGCAGGTGTAAATAGATTTGCTTGGTAGACTGGGACTCCTGGTGTTTGAGGCATATAAGGATATCCATTCCACATTCCGGGATAAGAATACGATTGGTTAGGCATAGGGGTATACCCTGGTGGAATACCACTGTACTGAAAACCACTGTGCTGAAAAGATGGAGGGGGGCACCCTGTGGGTGGCCACTATAATACGTGTTGTTCCCTGGTGTCCCTCCTTGAGGTTGGTTCTGTGGCTGAGCAGCCATGCTGTGCCCTGTTGTCCCTCCTAGGGGTTGGTGCGGTGGCTGTGCAGCCATGCTGTGCCCTGTTGTCCCTCCTAGGGGTTGGTGCGGTGGCTGTGCAGCCGGGTTGTACCCTGCAGGTGGGAGAACTGGTCCCCTGACCTGATCGGGATTCAATAATGGGTCTTCTAGCCCTTGTAGAGCACCTACGGTTATTTCTTTACCTTCCCATTTATTTCCATGGGGTTTCGGTGTCTGAGGCTCTGTGGCACCCCAGTTTATTCGGCTCTTTTTCTTTATTGCACCCTGTGCGGTAATAGGCATCAATTGCGAATCCAGTGTGCTGTCCACTGTGGCGGTTTTCAAATAATAGGGGGGATGGTCCTCTCTCCTCGGAGGTTCTCTTTCTCTAATACCGTGGGGGGCTTGCCTCAGAAGAGCGTGGTCAGGATTTTGGCCAATATTCGGATCTGGAACTGGTGCTGGAGGGGTCCCTTGGGGAGGTGAGCCTCCCTGGGCAACGAGCACATCGCTACCCCCCTCTGGACCTTCATGTCCTTGTCCTTGGGCGTTATCTCCTTCATTCAACTCAAGATTTTCATTATCTCTCTCTGACTCCTCATTTGCATTTCCATTCTCCCTTTGGTCTAGATTTAGTCCATCTGCCATCCTTACTACTTAAAATTAATCACTAAAGTGGAACGAAATATCTTTAACGCGGTCACTTAAAACACGCAACGCGGTCGTTATACACGATATTAGCACTATTATTTTTTACCATATATATATATATATATATATATATATATATATATATATATATATATAATATATATATATAATATATATATATATATATATATATATATATATATATATATTATATATTATATATATATATATATATATTATATATATATAATATATATATTATAATTATAACATAATATACGCAAAACTATCTAAAAGGTAAATCACTTATTAAAATTTTGCATAAAATGTAGGGTTTCTTGCAAGTTTGTGAAAAAATTGCCGAAGTTTTTTCCTTACCGACCGTAGTTATTTGCTACTACTTATGACTTCTCCTCGATGAATTTACTCTATATATCATCAGGGATGAATGTTGAATCGAATTCATTCAAAAAAAAACTATCTGAAAATTCAGCACGCCTGTTATATATATATATATCTTCCAATGTATCTGGCAACTGCATTAAGAACTTGAGTGGACCTTCGCCTGGCCTGCTGATTCTAAAATATATATATATATATGTGGGGTTGATGGGTAGTGACTATATATATACAAATATATACATATATATATTATATAATATATATATATATATATATATATATATATATATTATATATATATTAATATATATATTTATATATGATATATATATATATAATATATATATATATATATATATATATTATATATATATTAATTATATTATATATATAGTTTTTTGTCAATTTTTCAAATTACAAAATGGTTTCGATTTAAAATTTTCAATTGTAATGCAATGTGAGTATGACTCAATTTCCTTAAAATTAATTCCAATAGGAAATTAGTTATCAAAAAAATACGTTTATCAAATTTTTTGTGTGGGCTTTAAAAGACGCCATTTGCTAAAGTGAAGTCTAGCGGAGAAAGAATGAAGTTAATGGACAGTGAGCAATGAGTGTGTTTGGGTCACAAAGAACGCGTGTTGTGCTAGTGGCTGGTGCGTAGTCGGTCGCGTGCGTTTGTGCTTGGCTTCAAATGTTTTCGAGTGGGGGCACTTTTAAGGTGCAAATCTTTCTCTTTACTTCTCTCTTCTGTAACTTACTCTCCCTTCCTTGAATAAGTATAATGGTTATTGTGGCTTCTCCGCACACACACAACAATCATTTATATCATATATATATATAGTATATATAATATAATATATATATATATATATATATATATATATATATATATATATATATATATATATATAATATATATATATATATATATATATAATATTTATGTAACTGATTTTGGAAAGAAATAAAAGTGACTTTGTGAGTAAGCAATATTTTATGAGATTGGAAAGTATGATATAATCAAAAATTTCTTTAATTAGATTATCACCATCCACTATTTTTCCAATATGAAGCTTTGTTTACTAATATCACCCCACCATCAAACTTTTTTTCCCCTTTAAAATAACTAAGACCTAGCAAATATTATTTATTTATTGTTAAAATATTAAAAATAAAACTTAGTAAATTAGCATGTTTAGCATCAATGTAGGGTAATTTACGATAATATAATAATAATAATAATAATATAATAATAATAATAATAATAATAATAAATAATAATAATAATTTAATAAAAATTATATTTTTTTTCTTTGTTTTAAATTTATGTGCCTGCCAACCATTGTTAAAAGTAGTTAACGAGAACACACTACTTTTATCGAGGGAGTTAAATTAAAATTTGTTCAACATTAAATATATATATTATCAATTTGAAAGTATATAATATA
>JABUQX010072160.1:37500-40000 GCA_015478945.1 Trachelipus rathkii
GAACAGATTGCGGAGTATGTCGACGGCAAAATTTGCAGATGGGGTGGACGGCAAAATTTGCAGATGGGGTGGGAGGGGAAGAGTCCAGTGACATGTAGTGGCTATGAGTGATATTGCTGTGGCACAATACGGAAGCGTGCAAGTTTCACCTCGTGAAAGCTTTTTCGTCGGTGAGAGGAAGACCACTCACTAATGTTTGGCTTTATATTTCTAAGTTTCGCCCCTCGCTGATCATATATGAGAGTATATATATATATATATATATATATATATATATATATATATATATATATATATATATATATATATATATATATATATATATATATATATATATATATATATATATATATATATATATATATAAACTACATTTTTAATACGGCTTCCTTTCTGTCTCCAGCTTAGGCTCCGGCTCCGGCTCCGGCTCCGGCTCCGGCTCCGGCTCCGGCTCCGGCTCCGGCTCCGAGGACTTGTAAAATAGTAAATTCCACTCGGATCTTTATTAAATAACATATGATCAGCTTTTATTTTTATTTTAAAAGTATATTGAGAAGGTGTGTGAATAGCACGTAGTATGCACAATGAATCATTAATGATTCATTAACAGAAGGAAATCATGCAGAATAACAAGCGAATCATTTATGATTCTTTAAAAAAGAGAGAGTTAGGAACAAAATTTTGGTACAAAATTTGTGAAATAATTAGTTTAATAAATGATTAAATTGATATTATTTATATTAAATATGTCCTGCACATTTTTTTGCAGAGAGAGAGAGAGAGAGAGAGAGAGAGAGAGAGAGAGAGAGAGAGAGAGAGAGAGAGAGAGAGAGAGAGAGAGAGAGAGAGAGAGAGAGAGAGAGAGAGAGAATGAGTAATTAAGAGAGAGAGAGAGTAGTAGTAATAGAGAGAGAGAGAGAGAGAGAGAGAGAGAGAGAGAGAGAGAGAGAGAGAGAGAGAGAGAGAGAGAGAGAGAGAGAGAGAGAGAGAGAGAGGTTTTTAATTGCCACTCAAACTTGTTAAGTAAAATAAATATGAAGTATTATTTTGAAAAATAAAATCATTGTTTTGCATATAAATGTAAACTATGTTACAAAACTCTCCCCTTAACAAGCTTTAAAAGCTAAACAATCAACATTCATTTACACAATGAAAAAAAAAATAACTGAACAAATCGTTTTATATTTAAAATTGGATATTCCGCTTATTGACTTCTAAGATCAGGATAGAATAAGGTAATTTTTTAATTTTTTTAAATTTTTTAAATAAATTTTATCAAATTTGAAAATTCAAAAGTAATTTGTTAAAAAAAAAAATCTCCGGTAAGTTAATTTAACGAAAGTTTAAACTTTTTATTTTATTTTTTTTTCTTGATGGTTGATATATTTTTTAATTCCTCTTGAGGAAAAAATCACGTGCAATCTACCAGAATTGAATAGTTCAATCAATGTTGAGTCATTCACTGTGCGCAGTCAGAAAGTGGGGGGAATAGAAGAAGGGGAAATTGTTCATGTAAGAATGAGCATTGTGGTTAAGTCTGGGGTCAGATAGAGAAAGAATGAGACAGTAGATTGTCGAATTTTACGAGCTCCCACGCAGGAGGGGTTATGCGATTAAAGGGTTCCGAAGAACATTGTCTGTTATAAAGGGAGAGTAAAGGGAGAGTAATGAGAGAGTGTGAGTAAAAGGAGTGAGAAAAGGACAGTAAAGGAATAGTAAAAGGAGCATAAATGGAGAGAAAAAGGAGGGTAAAAGAAGAGTCATCCAACAGTTCGGCGAATAGAGAAACATTGGAGAGAGTCAGTGAGAAAAGGAGAGTTACTAAAGACGAAAAGCCTTAGGCTCTCCCTTTCAAGAAGAGCTGCGTGAGAGAAACCATCTCATATATGATATACATACTCCTTATAAGGACTAAAACTGTCCCATAACAGAGCAAGCAACTGTGGTGGCTCAAAGATATCCTGAAGACACCTTGACCACCAAACCTCTTAATAAATTAAGAAAGAAAGAAAAAAGGAAAGTTGCATATTTTTAAAGACTTTATATCTGTGTGGAAGATTTTGTCGAGTAGAAAAACTGAGTTCTTGAATCATTGAAAACAACCATGTTTTCCTCTCTCTCTCTCTCTCTCTCTCTCTCTCTCTCTCTCTCTCTCTCTCTCTCTCTCTCTCTCTCTCTCTCTCTCTCTCTCTCTCTCTCTCTCTCTCTCTCTCTCTCTCTCTCTCTCTGTCCCAGTTACAAATGTGAGAATGATTAAAGGTCAGTTGCTCGAAGGTCGTTCTCTTATTAATCCTATTATATAAAGTTGTGAGAATCTTTTCAATGTGAAATGAATAATGATGATTGGGCTCAACAGCGTGGATAGGGGATAAAGTGACGTCAGATTAGGTCATTGATGCAAAAAGAGAAATAGTGGTTGGAATAGGACAGAAACTTGAGGAAAACTGACATAGACATAGAAGTAGTAGAAGTCGAAAAGAAAGACCCCCCTATCCCCTTA
>JABUQX010072160.1:45000-50000 GCA_015478945.1 Trachelipus rathkii
TAAAAAATAAAAATAAAATATATGAAAAGAAAAACAGATATTAGAGACTTCCACAAAAAAAAAGTAAACACTATGGTAATAAAGATTCCTGTTATTCAAAAGGTGAGGTTCTCGAACTCGAAGAATCAGTTTCTCCTGGAACTTATGTAACTGCGATAGCAGCTGAAAATTCTCAAGTAGACTGTGATGTTTTACCTTCACAATCGTCTATAAGTCAGTTTTTTGGATGATTTAATACCAGCATTGAGAGGTTTTAAATCATAAAGAAATTATATCTTCCTTGCACTTTGTCACACCGAACAGGTGTAATGTGCCATATGAGAAGATTAAAGATGTAACATTTTACGAGGAAGATCTCGAAAGACCAATTGAGGATTTAGTAAAAGCAGAATGGGATTTACGGAAGTTGAAATGGCATCACAGCACAGATCGTCCAAAAACAGCAACAGACGAACTAGTTTCTTGTTCGAAGTCACAATTTACAAATATTTACATCTTGTTGCCAATACTGGCAATTTTGCCCGTGTCTTCTGCTTAAGAAGAAAGAAGCTTTTCAACATTATGACTTCTAAAAACCTACTTGAGAAATACTATTGGAGATGAAAGACTTACTGGACTTTCCCTCCTCTAAATACATCGAAATATTGACATAAAAACTGAAGATGTTATCTCAGACTTTGCCCACTCTCATGCCCATCGATTAAAGTTAACATCAGGTAAGATGATTTCAGAAATTTATATAAATTATTTCCATTTTTCTAGAAATTTAAAATTTGGTCCTTCCACTATTAATATATATATATATATAATATATGAGAGGTAGTTATATGATATATATATATATATATATTATATATATAGCATATAGATATAAGATAAAGATAGAGTAGCAGAGCAGCAGCATATATATATATATATATATATATATATATATAGAGCATATATATATATATATATATATATATTATATATATATATGGCGACTCTAGTAACTCTTTACTCACCTCGTGCCTGCTCTCCACATATATATATTATTATTATTATTATTATTATTATTATATAGTATAGATATATACATATATATTATTATTATTATAGATATATATATATATATATATATATATATATATATATATATTATTATTATTATTATTATCTCCTTTACTTTATATATATATTATATATGAGTATATATATATTATTATATATTATTGTTATTATATTGTTATTATTATATATTATTATTATTATTATTATTATTATTATTATTATTATATAACAACATATACATATATATATATACATGTATGGCTGGCTGCCATACTGAGCGATATTGGCAGAAAGAGCAAGGAAAGAGCACATATGTATAGAGCAAGTTATGGCTATATATATATATTATATATATATTATATTACATACATTAATATTAATATTATTAATATTATTATTACATTATATTATTATTATTATATATTATATATTACATATATATTATTATTATTATTATTATACATATTATGATGTTATTGTTATTACATATATTGGTTATTATTATACATACAGCTACATACATACATATACATATATTATTATTATACATATTATATTTCATATAAACATATTATTATTTTATCATTACATGTATATAGTTATATATATATATATATATTATTATTATTATTATTATTATTATAGAAGAGTTATATATATATACATATATATTATTATTATATTATATATATATATTGGTTGGTTTGTTATTGTTATTATTGTTATATATTATACATATATATATATTTCATATATATATATACATATTATTATTACATATATATATTATATTATATATATACATATATATATATATACATATTATTATATTATTATATATATATAGTTGGTTATATATACATATATATATTATTATTATTTCATATACATATATACATATATATATATATAGTATTATATTATATTACATGTTGTATTATATAGAGATATATATATATATTATATTATTATTATATATATTATTATATATACATATATATTACATATATACTATATATATATATATATATTATTATTATATATATTATTATTAGTTATTATTATATATATATATTATTATTATTATTATTATTATTACATACATATTATTGCTATTATTATTATATCTTTTTTACATATATATATATTATTATTATTATATATTATTATTATTATTATTATAAGAAAGATAAAAGATATATTATATATATATATATATTATATATATATATATATATATATATTAAGTTATTATTATTATAAACAATATTGATATATATATATTATTATTATTATTATATATTATTATTATTATTATTATATTATTATATTAGTTATATATTATTATATATATATATTATTATTATATTATATTAATACTATATTATTATTATTATTATTATTATTATTATTATTACATTATATTATTATTGGTTATTATTATTATTATTGGTTATTATTATATTATATTATTATATATACATATTATTATTATTAATATACATATTATTATTACATTTTATATATTATATCATATTATATTATATTATTATTATTATTATTATATATAGAAGAAGATATATATGCTATATTATATATTATTATGTTATTATATTGTTATTATTATACATATTATTATTATTATTGCTATATATATATTTTTATTATTATTATTATATATATATACATATATATTATTATATATATATATATTATAGTTATATATATTATTATTATGTGTACTCATATTATTATATATATATATATATTATTACATATATTATTATTACATATATTATTGCTGAGTTAAATTATACATACATATACATATTACATATTATTGTTGTTGAAGATAAAGAAGAAGAAGAAGGAGATATATATATATATATATATATATATATATATATATATATATATATATATATAAATTTATCTATATATATATATATATATATATATATATATATATATATATATATATATATATATATATATATATATATATATATATATATATATATATATATATATATATATATATCTGAGTTCCCTATTAAAACATATTTTTCTATGTAAATCGTTTTCTATTGTAGACTTCACGTTAACTTTTATAATATTTCAAATTATCAATTTCTCTCCTATTGTTTTAAAGTATTTTAATTATTTTATGTGCTTTATTAAATATTTTTTTGTTATAAAATATTATTTATTATGTATAGTATTTAAATGATATAATTTATAAACAGAGATTAAAAATTTATACTATAAATTCACAGATACCATATCCGCCTTTTTCTTTGGGCACGGATTAGTCCTATTTTTAATGTGTTAAAAGTATTATTTGATAGCGGCTATCAGTGGCGTATCCAGGATTTTTTTTCGGGGGGGGGCAGACAAAAATCGTTTCTTATATATATATATATATATATATATATATATATTATTATATATATATATATATATATATATATATATATATATATATATATATATATATATATATATATATATATATATATATATATATATATATATATATATATATATATATATATATATATATATATATATATATATATATATATAAAGTGGAAGGACCAAATATTAAATTTCTAAAAAAAATGGGAATAATTTATATAAATTGCTAAAATCATCTTACCTGATGTTAACTTTAATCGTCGGGCATGAGAGTGAGCAAAGTCCGAGATAACATCCTCAGTTTTTATGTCAATATTTCGATGTACGTAGAGGAGGGCAAGTCCAGTAAGTCTTTCATCTCCAATAGTATTTCTCAAGTAGGTTTCCAGAAGTCTTAATGTTGAAAAGTTTTTTCTACTGAAGCAGTAGCCACGGGTAAAATTGCCAGTATTTGCAATAAGATGTAAATATTTGTAAATTGTGACTGCGAACACGATATATTGCTGTTTTTGGACGATCTGTGCTGTGATGCCATTTCAACTTCCATAAATTCCATTCTGCTTTTACTAAATCCTCAATAGGGCTTTCGAGGTCTTCCTTGTAAAATGTTACATCTTTTTTATTCTCATATGGCACATTACACCTGTTCGGTAGGACAAGTTGCAAGGAAGATATAATTTCTTTATGATTTAAAACCTCGCTCCTAATGCTGATATTAAATCATCCAAAAATGGTATAAAAAATGGATGTGTGATAATATGTCTGTGGGTCGATAATAGGAATATTGGGTCTGTATTTTTGGAATTTGTTAATTCTTGGTACAGCAATTTAAATATTTACCCAGCTCAGATTCATATGCGCTTACACATTCTTCAAAAATCTACTGAAATTCTAATGTTGCATTTTCTCTGATGGCTTCAAGTTTAGTTTTAACTAGAATTACTTCATTATATGCACTCACCAAATCAATAACGTGTGTCTCCAATCGTTTTGAAAGATTGTATGTTAAACTTAATAGTCTTTTTAAAACAAAAAAGGAAACCAGAAAAGATGCTCTATAAACATTGTTTAGAACTAAGGTAGCTTTTTCTGACTGATCTCCAACTTTACATTTTGTATGTTCTAAAGCTGCTATTATCGGGTTTATCATCTCTTTAAATAATAAAACCGATTCCTGCCGTTGGCACCAGCGAGTTTCGCCAACTTTTTTAATCTCTTTTTGCTACTCTTAGGAATAAGTTCTATTTTTTCTAAAAGAACTTTTGTCCTCTTAGCACTTACAATAAAGAATGTACAACATTCTGATATTATTTCAATTGCATTTCGAATATTCTGAACTTTAGAAGCGCCTGTAAGGCATAAATTTAAACAATGCAAAAAGCAGCGAGTATAAATAGTTTTGTGACATTTTTTCCTTTATTACTTTCTGAAAACTGCTGAACTCACCACTCATTGCTGCTGCATCGTCATACCCTTGTCCTCTTAGATTATTTGTATTCAAACCAAGTTCAGTTAATTTTTCTTCAATTAAT
>JABUQX010072161.1:0-35986 GCA_015478945.1 Trachelipus rathkii
TGCATCTGTGCTCATCTCCGTAATTTGCGTTAGATGGACTTTTTGAGGCGTTCAATCACCCACGTTCCTTATAGTGGTTCTGCCGTGAGGCGGCGGTGACAACTGTAAAAAAAATAAATAAATAAAAGGTTCTAATAAGGAATTCCTTAAGCTAGCTGAAACCCCCACAAGAATGGCACTAAAATAGCATAACCGAGGAGCTTGCTCGCTTGACAAATAAAAAAAGAAAAAAAAAAAAAAAGAGACAGAGTAACGTGGATAGCCGCCGTTATCTGGCAACCCCTGTGCGAACAGGCATGGATAGGTTGACGAATGGGTGGCTTTTTCAGCAATATAACGCTACTGAGTGAGGATTTGGTTATGTTAAGACTTTGATAATGTTCATGGCCGAAATTGCATTGACATCTCATTCACCTTCAAAGGAATCACACCAGGAAACCTCATCGTAAAAACTGAAGAGACAGTCATCAAGGAGCAAAGATAATTCAAATTTGCAGTCTGTGAAAGAGGAGATGAGGCCTTCTACGAAAACATGAGATGCTGCCGCTACAGAGAGAATCCTTTCATGTGGTGGCATGAAAATGGGCAAGGTTTTCATTATATCAGTGCTTTGCAGGCAATAATATCAGCACCTCCCTTCATAGTCGAGAGAGAAGCGTATTTATAGTGTAGGTTAGGAAGGAATGTAAAACCCAAAAAGGAACAGTCTCTCTCGCCAGATACTAGTGAAGCCTTAATGTTTTTGCATCACAATTTGTGAATTTTTGAATTTGAGTATTGAAAGATATCAATCTTAAAGGAGTATTTTATTATGTCATGGTTGAAGTTATAGCGTTTTTTTATTTTAACTTTTCGGCTGATTAATTGAGGTCCTCTTCTTTCATTATTTTTATTCTTTATATTGTGGCTAGTTAAGAATCTTCTTGTAAATTGGTAATCAATGTTAAAATTTAAAAACATAAAAGCTAGTAGCTAAACTTGTTAATACTTACTTGAAAATGGAAAATGGATATTTTTTAAATAACACAAACATAAAAAAGTTATTAATATTATATTTGCAATTATTAATTCCTTAAAGGTACTATTTTGATTTATAAAATAATATACTTGGGCAAACCAAATATAAAATATAAATGACTAAGTATTGTTTTTACAGGGAATGCAATCTTGAAGTTGCCTAGCAGTGCAAAAATGTTCTATCTTATTACACTTTTGTTATTTATTATATTAAATTAAAGATCGGTATCGTATCGGTATCGGCACCTAAAAAATAGAGTATCGGTATCGGTATCGGCCTCTTTTCTGGTATCGGTACTCCTAATATAATATAATATATATAGTATATATATATGATATTTATTATATATATATATATATATATATATATATATATATATTATATATATATATTATATATATATATATATAATATATATATATATATATATATATATATATATATATATATATATTATAATAGTAAATCTGCAGTATAGATGAAATAACTGGTGAAAATGATCAAGAACGGAGGCGAGATGGGATTGATTTGGATTTGAAGGTTGTGTAATAAAGCGTTTATGGAGGGTATGTTCCGAGGGATTGTGGAGGAGGTCAGTAATAGTACCCTTATATAAGGGTAAGGGAGATAAGGGGAACTGTAAGAACTTATAGGGGAATAAGTTTATTGAGTGTTGTAAGGGAAGCTATATGCTGGTATTTTGGTCGAAAGAGTGGGGTCAAGTGACTGATGGACTGATTGTAAAGAACAAGGTTGGCGTTTAAGGAGTGGTAGAGGATGTGTGGATCAAATCTTTACATTGAATAACAAATGATTGAGAAATGAAGGAGAAAAGAATAAAATTGTATTTAGGTTTTATGGATTTTCAAACAGGCGTATGAATAAGGGTTAATAGGGAAGCTCTTTGGCCGGTGTTAGTGATATATTTTGGTGTTGGTGGTAGGCTTCTGAAATGGAATCAAAAGTATGTATGAGATAGGTGGAGGCGTGTGTGAGAATAAATGGTGTCAAAGGTGATTTGTTTTAGGTATTAATAGCGGAGTGAGACAGGTTGTGTTATGTCTCCTTGGTTTATTCAATTTGTATATGATGGGTTAATGAAGAATTATGAGGTGGGGTGGCACGGAAATGGTGTAAATGATGGAGAATGGAGTATGAGTGGAGGTGCCCTAATCTATTATATGCGGATGATTTTGGTTCTGTGTGGGTGGAATCTGAAGAGAGTTTTTGAGAAGATTGGAGAGAGATTTGGCAGGGTATGTCAAAGGAGGGGGCCTGAAAGTAAACGTAGATAAGAGTAAGGTTATTGTTGTGAGTGAGGATAGCCATCAGTGGTGAAGTTATTGTAGATGGTGAGCAGCTGGAACAAGTGTGAATTTAAATATTGGGGTATGTGTTGGAATGAAAAGGAAGCGGATAATGCAGAGTGTAATAGGAAGTTATGAATGGTAGGTAAGGTGGCTGGTGGGCAATTAAATCGTTTGGTGAATGTAAAAGGACTAAGTCTGGGAGTGCGCTAGGGTCTTGCATGGGGTATGTTTGTTACCTGTGTTATTGTATAGTAGCGAGACTATGGTCTGGAATAAGAAGTATAGATTCTAAAGTTCAATGTTGTTCAGATGGACAATCTTAGGGGTGTGCTTGGTGTGAGAAAGAATTGATAAAATGAGGAATGAAACATTTAGAGAGTTGTGTGGTGTGAAGAAAGGGGTAAACGAGAAGAATAAATGAAAGTATGATGAGATGGTTTGGTCCATCGTGGAAAAAGGATGAATGTAAATCGGTTGGTTAAGCCGGATGTATAGTGGTGAGTGTGTTGGAACCGACCGGCTGGGAGACGCGAAGAAAAAAGTGGATTGAGTCAGTAAAGGAATGTTTGCAGGAGAGAAATGTGAGTTTGGCAGAGGCGAGACAGAAAGGGTGCATGATAGGAGAGAATGGCGGGGTGTTGTACAGGGGGGTATGGTTGTGGCCCCACCTGGGCCCAGGGGATGAACCCTTACACTTGACGATTTACCATAATAGTGAGGGTCCGTCGCGTCCCATGAAGCTCTAGGGTGGATTTTCTGGTTGCGACGAGTTCTTACTAATTAAATGGTAAGAGGGGGGCGGTAATGCTAGGCTTTCTTTTCGACATTTGTCATGTTCTCCTACTGCTTTTCTTTTCCGATGCTTGTAACGCACCTTGCTCAAAATCTTGGAAAAAAAAAGCTAGATAAAGAAAGAAGAAAGATATATATATATATATATATATATATATATATATATATATATTATATATTATATATAATATATATATATATATATATACTATATATATTAAAATCGTGTCAACAGTCTGTAAATCAGAACTACGCTCTGCTGTACTTGTTACTCAATACTACTACTACTACTACTACTAATAATAATAATAATAATAATAATAATAATTTGTTTCTTTTATTCACCCTGTAATCATATGACATCCCATTCCAGAGTAAAGAGATCCATACAAGATGTAAACGTCATCCTTGGTGCTAAAAAAAAAGAAAAAGAAAAAAATATCACTAAATAATAATAATAATAATAATATAATAATAATAATTATTAGTAGAGATACATATTTATTTCAGGAAAAAAAAATTATACTAACAAAAACAATAATAATAATAATAATAATAATAATAATAATAATAATAATAATAATAATAATAATAATAATAATAATAATAATAATAACAGGGTTCACACTGAAATTTTGAATTTGATTTCCCTGACCAAATCTGCAAAATTTTCCCTGACTGGCGTGTTCGTTATTTTTGGTGTATAAAATATCTATTAATCATTATTGCAGCCTATTTACTCAGTTCATACATTAAATTATTGAAAATTTACTTTAGAAATTGTTTATCATCATGGATGAATTTAAAAATATATATTTTTTTTTTACTAATCAGCCTATACCTTACCTATAGCCGTCCAACGCAATCCTTTTTTATTTTTTCCAAAAGTAAACAGTTTTATTTATACAAAAAGAAAATAAATTAAAAGCTTACATTAATAGCCTAGGTGAATAGCCTCCAATGTGATCACAAAAGTTCTAAATGGGGAGATTTAGATTAACTTTTTCTTCTCAAGCATTTGAATTTTTGATTTTATAGCGTCTTCTTCTGTTAAAGCTTTCAGTTTTAACATCTTTCTCTGCTCTTCAAGTTTATTGATCTGTATGGATAATATTCTTTTTTCAACCTTTTTACTCTTCTTTTTCTTTCTGTTTTGACTCTTTAAGATGTTCTTCATATCTCCTATGTGCAGCTCTTACATTTGTCAACTTTTTTGGTGATAGGGAGCTTTTATGATAACCTTTCATGAGATCTTTAGGCATTGTGCACTGTTCTTTGAGAAATCAGACTCTGTTCTTTCAGATTCTCCACTAAAATTGCTTTATTTACAGAAAACCCTCCTTCCACTGTCGTATTTCCATGCGAAAATATCAGTCCTAATTTAATAATTTGCCACAATTCTGCATAACATTGATTCACAGGTACTATAGAAGAAAAAACTCATCAAGTCTCTTAGAAGAACAATCACCATCCAAAAATATTTTGAATTTTAATTCAAGGGTAGAATGAGCTTTACTGCAAAGTAGAGTATTGTGGTTTTGCTTTCTCAGCAACAGAATCTGTGATTTGGTTATTGATTGGTGTACAATGCTGTGGTAGTTCGTTTTTTTGTTGTCTCATAATTTTTATTTTGTCTGTTTTTAGGTACAGGGTGAATGATGAAGAGGGTGAACCTGAAGATGAACGTCCACGAACACGGAGTGCCAGGGATTGCAGTTTTTTAATAGTGTTTTATGGGTGTGATTTTTTTTAAAAGTGCAAGGGGGAATTAATTTAAATTAAATTAAATTTCATTTTTATTAATCATTTAATTAATTTAATTATATAAGTGAAAATAATTTGAATTAATATTTTTCAGTTAAAATTGATTGATTTTCATGATTTTCATGATTTTCAAATACAAAGAATTTAATTTATTTTGAAATTAAAATTATATTATTTGGATTTAAATTTAATGAGAGGATTCGGTTTATGTTTATGGGATCCTGTATAATATTGAGAACTTCTTTCATGGGATTTCGGATGAGGAATGGTGTACTAGTTCTGGATCTTTCAAGGGTTGTTTTTTTTATGTGGATTCTTTCTTTTAATTTCTATGGTAAGGGTAATTCTCGTTTGTCGTATTACTTTAATGGTTAATTGAAATTTTTATTTTTATTAATATTTTTCTTACTAGCTATTATCATTTTTTATTAATAGTAGGTTTCTGTTTTTATAGAGTCAGAGTTCCGGTTTTGAGGTTCAAAGGGAGGTTAGACAGTAGAAGTAGAGAAGTAGAAGTTGTGAAACGAAGAAAAAACTGGCTACTAACATTGGCCAGGTAGCTGCTAAGTATTATTTTTGTTTGTAACTTTTTTTTCTTATTATAATATTTTAATTTAAATAATTGAGTCTTGAATTGTTGCATTAAAATTTTGAATTTTAAATGATTGATTATGTTAGAGTTTTGTTTTGATTTGAATATGATTAATGTATAATGTTAATGTCAATGTTAATTCACTTAATGATTGTTTAATTTGTTATATTTTAATTGCTTATATGCTTCTATAATTTATTTCTTTTTGTTGTCAGGTTAGGATTTGTTTATTTATTATATAACTTTTTATTTTCATTTTTTCTATATATTATTGTTGTCATGTTAGGATTTGTTTATTTTTGTCTCCTTTCAGTTTTTTTGGGGACTCCATTCTGTTTTGAGGTAGAGCTGCTCTTGTTTGGGACTCCATTATTTCCGTGGCTGTATTCATTTTGTGACAGCTAGGTTTCGACGAGGTTGGTACTTGAGTATCAATTTAATTCAACGGTGTGGTACACCTAAAACGTACTTGTATTAAAGAAAACAGTGTGGTACACCTAAACGTAATTGTATTACATAAGTACTGGAAGCTGAAATAAAACATTTATTAAATTGGAAAATAAGGACTGACTTTAAAATTGGAAATTAAATTATAAAATTATAAGTAGAAAATAAAAATGAAAGACTTCAGACAGAAAGAGATCCAATAACTGAAAAGAAAGTTGACAATATAAAGGTGGAAAATCTATTTTGGAATAAAGTGGGAAAACAAATTGGAAACAAGTATCAAAGAAAGAAATATAACAGAAAACTTAACATTCGAAAAACAGTAGTTATCAAAGTGGTAAAAGTCGTAAATACCTCAAAGACAATAAAGTAGTACCATACTTGGTAAACCCAAAAACTTAAAAAACAATATTGCCGAATTGACAATTTTGTATTGTTAATCGTTTTATTTCGCGTTTATTGTATATATTTTTGATTTTTTAGATATATGATTGTCCTAATTAATATTGTAGTAATATCGGAGTATATGGTATTTGGTAATACCTGGTGGTAGTAATTGGTAGTGGTATACTATAGTTAGTGGTATTGGTATATCAAGTAGAATAATTTTGGTATTAGTGCATACCTATCGTGTATACATATATATAAGTTTGTGTGGTAAATATAATCAGTGTGGATCATTTTTTTCTAAAAAATTTAGGAAATTGTAAGTTTAAGGATAAGATTTTTGTAATATCGGTGTCGGTTTGGTTATTTTTTTGTAATAAATTTAAGGTGTATGGTTTTCCTTATTTATATCCCCTTCATTTATCTTGGAAGACAGACTCACTCTTTTTTTTTTATTCAATTATTGTGGTTAGGGTTTTATTTTAACGTAAAATCCGCTACAATGCCTCTAGCAATAAGTCAAATCTTTGTTTCCCTTGTTCTGGCTGATGAAAAATTATACTAGGATCAAATGATGAGAGCCCTTGGACAGGCTTGTACTTCAGAGGACATCTTTCTAATATCTTTTCTGTCATTTTGATTTGCACAGTCTGGCATTCAAGTTTGTCATGTAAATCTAATGCAAAAGCTTAGTTGTTGGGTTGTAGCAGGCATTTTACTGGACTTAAGAAATCTTTCCATAATATTTAGTACGAGACATTGTAAATCTGTGAAATGAACCAAGATTCAGTTTGACGTCCAACCATTGTATCGTTAAAGGTTTTTTTTTGTTTTTTTATATTTTATACAAATAAATAATAAAAACTTCAACTGCACAAAAATCCAAAATCACTTCGTTAAGCCTCAAAAAAAAAAACACCTCAAAAAGTATAATTCCCTAAAAAGAAAAAGATATAAACAGATTAAGTCACGTAAGTCATACAGTCTAAAACACATCCATATACCAATCACCTTCAATCGGAAGGATGAACTTGGAACAACCTCTACGAACTGAATAGGAAGAATAGTAGGTAATAGTGAACTAAAATTAGAAAGAAACAGGATAGAAGTAGATTTATGGAATGTCATTCCTCGCCCATCCTTTCATTCACTTTATCAACATACATCTCTTATTCCACAATTATACAGTAAGGAAAAAAAATATATAAAAAATATATAACTTGGTCCATGGATCATTCTTCATATGCTTTGAAATTTTAAAATTTCCCTGACTTTCAGCATATCTTAAAACGTTTCCCTGACTTTCCCTGACCAATTTTTTTTCCTTGACTTTCCAGAAAGTGTGAACCCTGAATACTAATAATAATAATACTAATAACAGGGTTCACACTAAAATTTTGAATTTGATTTCCCTGACTTTCCCTGACCAAATCTGCAAATTTTCCCTGACCAGCGTGTTCGTTATTTTTGGTGTATAAAATATCTATTAATTATTATTGCAGCCTATTTACTCAGTTCATACATTAAATTATTGAAAATTTACTTTAGAAATTGTTCATCATCATGGATGAATTTAAAAAATTTTTTTTTTTTTAGTAATCAGCCTATACCTTACCCAAAGCCGTCCAAAGCACTCCTTTTTTTTTTTTTTCAAAAGAAAACAGTTTTATTTATACAAAAGAAAATAAATTAAAAGCTTACATTAATAGCCTAGGTGAATAGCGTCCACTGTAATCACTAAAGTTCTAAATGGGGAGATTTAGATTAACTTTTTCTTCTCAAGCATTTGATTTTTTGATTATAGCGTCTTCTTCTGTCAAACCTTTCAGTTTTAACATCTTTCTCTCTGCTCTTCAAGTTTATTGATCTGTATGGATAATCTTCTTTTTTCAACCTTTTTATTCTCTTCTTTTTCTTTCTGTTTTGACTCTTTGAGATGTTCTTCATATCTCCTATGGGCAGCTCTTACATTTGTCAACATTTTTTGAGTGATAGGAACTTTATGAATACTTTCATGAGATCTTATAGCATTGTGCACTGTTCTTTGAGAAATCAGACTATGTTCTTTCAGATTCTCCACTAAATTTGCTTAATTTATAGAAAACCCTCCTTCCACTGTCGCATTTCCATCATAATTTAATAATTTGCCACAATTCCGCATAACATTGATTCTCAGGTGCTATAGAAGAAAA
This sequence comes from Trachelipus rathkii, assembly GCA_015478945.1. Taxonomy (NCBI): domain Eukaryota; kingdom Metazoa; phylum Arthropoda; class Malacostraca; order Isopoda; family Trachelipodidae; genus Trachelipus; species Trachelipus rathkii. The sequence goes on from JABUQX010072161.1 coordinate 8,503, forward strand.
AAAACTCATCAAGTCTCTTAGAAGGACAATCACCATCCAAAAATATTTTTAATTTTAATTCAAAGGTAGAATGAGCTTCACTGCAAAGTAGAGTATAGTGCTTTTTTTTTCTCAGCAACAGAATCTGTCATTGGTGTACAATGCCTCTAGCAATAAATCAAATCTTTGTTTCCCTTGTTCTGGCTGATGAAAAACTATACTAGGATCCAATGATGAGAGCCATTGGACAGGCTTGTACTTCAGAGGATATCTTTCTAATATCTTTTCTGTCATTTTGATTTGCACAGTCTGGCATTCAAGTTTGTCATGTAAATCTAATGCAAAAAGCTTAGTTGTTGGTTGTAGCAGGCATTTTACTGGACTTAAGAAATCTTTCCATAATATTAAGTATGAGACATTGTAAATCTGTGAACAGAAATGAACCAAGGTTCAGTTTGACGTCCAACCACTGGTCGTTAAAGTTGTTTTTTTTGCTTGAAGTCATTTTATAAATAAATAATAAATACCTTCAACTGCACAAAAATCAAAAATCACTTCGTCAAACCTAAAAAACACCTCAAAAAGTATAATTCCCCAAAAAAAAAAAAGATATAAACAGATTAAGTCATAAGTCATACAGTCTAAAACACATCCATATACAACAATCACCTTCAATCGGAAGGATGAACTGGGAACAACTCTAGGAACAGAATAGGAAGAATAGTATTAATAGTGAACTAAAAATAGAAAGAAACAGGATAGAAGTAGATTTATGGAATGTCATTCCTCGCCCATCCTTTTCATTCACTTATCAAATACATTTCTCATTCCACAATTATACAGTAAGGGAAAAAAAATATATCAAAAATATATGGATCATTCTTCATATGTTTGGAAATTTAAAAATTTCCCTGACTTTTTATGACTTTTTTGGAATTTCCCTGACTTTCAGCATATTTTAAAACGTTTCCCTGACTTTCCCTGACCAATTTTTTTTTCCCTGACTTTCCCTGACTTTCCAGAAAGTGTGAACCCTGATTATAATAATAATAATAATAATAATAATAATAATAATAATAATTGATGAGTTTTTTTCTTTTCTTTTCTTTAAAGGATGAATGTTTCTTGGCTGGCGGAAGAAGGAGAGGAAGATGAAGAAGAAGTGATGAAGCTAGCCTGGGTTCATTTATTTGGTTCTGGTAGTTGGATTAAGAAGAGGATTGCAGTGAATGATTATTATTTGTGTCTCTTTAGTGAAAGTGTTTATGTGTTTTTTAATTTCTTTTATTTTTTTCCCCTTACAGTGAATAAGCACTGATTTAATGATTTAATAAAGAGTTAATGAGATATTGAAGTAAGGGTTGATTGAGGTCTAGGATTTGGAACAAGGGTACGGTAGATGTTAATAGTAGCTCCAAGGGTTAGTCGTTAAAAGTCGTTGGAACGGATATTAAAGAGTATAACAATTGGAAAAGAACTATCAAAGCCCGCCCCTCAGAAATTTCTGGGAACTGGGCTTTCTGTACATATCACATAACTAAATATAAATGAATAAGCATAGTTACGTATTAGTAACTATTATAAACAAGTCCTGTTTATTTTTCACCCAAGAAGTATCTTTGTTTTTCGTTGACTGTCCCTTGGAACTGGGTCTCTGGGAATCTACCAAAGTCGGTGAGTGTCTTTCGCTACTCTCTGTTATCACCTTTGTCAGTGGTAGCAGAGCGTAGTTCCGAGAGAACGAACCTCTGGGGTTGTATAGCTGCGCACTGGTGTATTAGGTAATTGGTTTGTCATGGTTAAGGGTGAAGGAAGTGGTGGTGATGGTGAGAAGAAGGTGGTTGTGGTTGAGAGAGGTGGTAGGTGTGGGTGTCCAAAGTTTACTGGTGAAATGGATACAGAGGAATATGAAGTATGGAAGGAACAGTTGGATGTCTGGTATGATGTGTATGGTGAGGACCACGAGAAACCGGCTGGTGTGGTTTTGTTGAGTTTGGGGAGAAAGGCTTTCGAGTGTGTGAGTAAGGTGGAGTGGAGGTCGTTGGGAAAGAAAGAGGGTGTGGAAGTTTTTGTGAAAAGATTAGATGAGAAGTATGCCAAAGAAAAGCAGAGAGACAGATATGATCGCCTGTGTGAGTATTTTTACATAAAGAGGAAAACTGGTGAGTCTATTAGGGAGTATGTGAACAGGTATAAGTTGGTGGAGGAGAAATGTAAGGTAGTGGGGAAGGTGGATCTAGGGGTAGATATGAAATGTCTGCACTTGCTGGAAGGAGCGAATATTCATGATAACCAGAAGCAAATGGTCTTGGCGTATTGTGGTAAGGATGTGTGGGAGTTTAAAATTTTTAAGGATGCCTTGGTGAACATTTGTGAAGGGTTTGGAAGGGGTAATGTTGCGAAGGGGAATGATGGCAGTAGAGGGAAGCGGGGTGTGGTACGGAAGTAACCAAGGGGGTGCAAGAGGGGGTGGGCCCAGTTACGGTGTGAGAGGTGAGTGGAAAGATGGAAAAAGGCTGAATGCAAGAGATGCTTTTGGGAATGTAAGGAAGTGTATAATCTGTAGATCAGAATATCACTTTGCGTATTTGTGCCCCAAGAATGCTTTGAATGATAGAAAGGAGAAAGAGTGCTCGAGTGGTGAGAATCGAGAGCAGCGGAAGGAGGATGTGAGGGGGAATGTAGAACGTGAGAAAAACAAGGTGTATGTGGCGGAGAGAAATGAGGTAGCAACTGTAACAGGTGAGAGAGACATGGAATTTGGTATGACTGATGGGGGTTATCGGAGGAGGTGGGATAGATTCGGGAATCTGAAAAGGTGTGATTTTTGTCATTCGGAAAAACATTTGTGGAAATATTGTGATGTGTACAGGGTAACAGAGAGCGAAGGGGTGAAGAAGTTGTGTTTGGTGGGTGATGATAGTGAAGAGAAAAGGGTGTATCCGGTGGGGAATGTGGATATGAATAGAGGAGGAATTGGTAGAGGAAAGAGGTTGGTGAATTACGTGAAAGAAAGTGAGGCAGAAGCAGGGGTGGGAATGGGAAGAGGGATATCTGTTGGGACTAATACGAGTAGTGAGGAGTCATTGTCTGAGCTCTGAGGTGGAAGAGGTGGAAAGTGTTAGACTGAGGAAGAGGAAAGAGTATGAAGAGATAGTACAAATATGTGATACTGGGGATGGGGGTGAGAACGATGGTGGTAAAAGGGAAGGACATATGGGAGAAACGTCGGAGAATTGTGGAATGGAAGAGCGTGACAAGAAGGAAGAGCTAGTTGTGAGTGATGGAAGTTGGTCAAGTGAATTTAAGAGAAGGGATGTGGTGGAGGAGGTGAAAAAGAGGAAGAATAGGTTGAGGATGAATAGGAAGACTGAAAGAAAGGAAGCGGAGTAGGTGTGTTGAGGTGTTTGTTTGTTTTTTTGTTTTTTTATGGTGTTTTTTTTTGGTTGTCGTTGTGGGTTGTTGTGGTGGGTTTTTTTTGAGATTGGTGTGGTTGTGTTTGAAGTGGGCGACAGTGTGAGAGAAAGAGAGGGGAGAGAAAGGTATAAGAATGACGAGTTTTTTCTTTTCTTTTCTTTAAAGGATGAATGTTTCTTGGCTGGCGGAAGAAGGAGAGGAAGATGAAGAAGAAGTGATGAAGCTAGCCTGGGTTCATTTATTTGGTTCTGGTAGTTGGATTAAGAAGAGGATTGCAGTGAATGATTATTATTTGTGTCTCTTTAGTGAAAGTGTTTATGTGTTTTTTAATTTCTTTTATTTTTTTCCCCTTACAGTGAATAAGCACTGATTTAATGATTTAATAAAGAGTTAATGAGATATTGAAGTAAGGGTTGATTGAGGTCTAGGATTTGGAACAAGGGTATGGTAGATGTTAATAGTAGCTCCAAGGGTTAGTCGTTAAAAGTCGTTGGAACGGATATTAAAGAGTATAACAATTGGAAAAGAACTATCAAAGCCCGCCCCTCAGAAATTTCTGGGAACTGGGCTTTCTGTACATATCACATAACTAAATATAAATGAATAAGCATAGTTACGTATTAGTAACTATTATAAACAAGTCCTGTTTATTTTTCACCCAAGAAGTATCTTTGTTTTTTCGTTGACTGTCCCTTGGAACTGGGTCTCTGGGAATCTACCAAAGTAGGTGAGTGTCTTTCGCTATTCTCTGTTATCACTCATTGTCAATAATAATAATAATAATAATAATAATAATAATAATAATAATAATAATAATAATAATAATAATAATAATAGAAGAAATTTATTTTGTCTACTCACTCATTACTCAGGTAAAAAAATCTGATTTTCTCAATATTTTTTAATTTATATTTCAGTTCTTCAAATAAACGTTTTGTATGTAGTCGAGTAACAATCAATACTTTTTCATAATTATTGGTTAGAAATTCAAAAAACCTAAGAATCTGTAAATATATATATATATATATATATATATATATATATATATATATATATATATATATATATATATATATATATATATATATATATATATATATATATATATATATATATATATTGTTAATATATATATATATTGATGAATTTTCTGTATTTCAGGAGTGGAAGTTGTGGACTCATGGGAGATGTGGAGGATTTTGGTTATGAAGATTTGTAGAACAGCTTTCTTAGTTGTGTGTCTGACCAAAGTCAGGCTGTAGTGTAGAAGTAGAATGTTAAGTTTTAGTATTTACGTATAAGTGTTAATGTTGATTATTTCCCTTTTTTCCCTTTTCAGTTGTTAAGTCTTTTCTTAGAGATTATGGATAATAATAATAAGTAGTATCAGAGTATCAGAAGTTTAATGGTTCATAGGTTCTATAGTGATAAGACAGTTTATGGATGGTAAAGGCTACAGTGAAGGTAAAAGAATAGAAAGTTGTTTGTGGTGGCAACTAACAATAGTGATAGGTAAAGTTGAGTGCAATTTAATAGTGGAGGTGCTTCTATATTTAGGGGTACCTTTATACCTAGTTGATAGCTGATGCATCAGGTATTAACGGGTTTGTCATATGTTAGATACAAATTGTTGTTTAGTTTTGTAAGTAATTAGATAGTAAATATCTATAGTTTAGAAATTTTTGTTGTTGCTACCCTTCAAAGAGCAATTTTCCTGCCTTCGTCTAAACTCTACAATCAAGTTCTTCTTCTACATGTAAGTGTTTATTTTTGTCTTTTTCTGTTACCACTTATTTTAATCAGTGGTAGCAGAGCGTAGTTCGCTTCTCTCTGGGGGTAGTGGTGTATAGTGTACGGTGAAGAACTTGGTAGAATACCGTAGATTTGAAGTGTAGTATAACACTGTTTCTTGGAGTAGTGGAGAAGAAAAAATGGGTGAAGAAGGTGATAGTAGTGGTGGTGATGGTGATAGTGGTGGTAAGGTAAGAGAAATAGTTGAGAGGCATAGTCGTCGTGCTTGTCCTGAGTTTGATGGGGGAAACAAATACCGAGGTGTATGAAATGTGGAAAAGGAGACTTAAAGTATGGTATGATGAATGTGGTGAAGAGTGTAAAAACCCTGTGGGTGAGGTTTTGTTGAGTTTAAGGACAAAGGCATTCGAGTCTGGAATAAGAGATAGCTATAGATCCAAAGTACAATGTGTTCTGATGGACAATCTTAGGGGTGTATTAGGTGTGAGAAGAATTGATAAAATGAAGAATGAATGCATTAGAGAGTTGTGTGGTGTGATGAAAGGGGTGAAAGAGAATAAATGAAAGTATATATATATATATATATACATACCGTATATATATATATATATATATATATTCAATTCTCAATTTGGCTACCACAACTTTGATTAACACCTCACCCACCACTTGGAAAAAAAAATTATTGCCTATTACCAGGAAGAACCTCTCAAACCTACCTCCCATTTAGCTTTAATTTTGTTTCCTGCGTAAAAAAAATTTAACCCATCAACGACGGCGTCAAATGACCTTTCAAAATTCAAGAATTTCTTGAAGTTTGACCATTCCTCTGGAGTAGTATTTTGGAAAATGTCTGAACCCTTAACAACATATTCTTCAAAAGCATCCTGAAACAAACAAATCCAGTTATACTACTACTACTACTACTACTAATAATAATAATAATTCATCATCATCTACCTCCTTTCCCCAGATTGGGGGAGAGGTGTGCAACATAAACTGGAAACGAAAAAGTAGTAGAACATGACTTATCTGTTTCCAGTACATGAGACACACCTTACCCCTAGTTAATGGGGAAAGGAGGAGGAGGAGGAATATATATATATATATATATATATATATATATATATATATATATATATATATATATATATATATATATAATATGATATATATATATATATATACTATATATATATATATATATATATATATATAATATATATATATATATAACCGTATATATATCTATATATATATATATATAAATGATATATATACATAAATATATTACGAAACTTTCTATAAAAGTTTATTCGTATCATATAGGAAAAACTATATATATATATATAGATATATACCGTATATATATATATATAGATATAATTATATATATATATCATATATATTATATATATATATATATTTATATATATTATATATATTATATATATTATATATTAATATATATATATATAGATTATATATATATATATATATTATATATATATATAAAAACAGTAATATCAGGGTTCACACTAAAATTTGATTTGATTTCCCTGACTTTCCCCGACACAAAATCTGCAAATTTTCCCTGACCAGCGTGTTCGTTATTTTTTGTGGTATAAAATATCTATCAATAATAAATGCATCGTAAAAATCAAGTTCATAAATTGAAAATTATTGAAAATTTTCTTGAAAAAATTGTTCATTATTAGGGATCAGTTTTGTAAAAAAATATTTTTTTTTAGTAATCAGCCTATACCTTAACCATAGCCGTCCAAAGCACTTCCTTTTTTATTTTTTCCAAAAGAAAACATTTATGTATACAAAAAGAAAAAAAAAAAATTTTTAAAAAAAAAAAAAAAAGGGCCTTTTTAACAATTTTTTAAAAAATTTTTAAAAAACCGGTTTAAGAGAATAGACGTCCACTGTGATCACAAAGTTCTAAATGGGGAGATTTAGCTTAATTTTTTCTTCTGAAGATTTTTGGTGTTTTGAATTTTAATAGCTTAAAATTATTTTAAAGCGTTCAGTTTTAACATTTTCTCTGCTCTTCAAGTTTTATTGATCTGTATGGATAATATTCTTTTTTAACCTTTTTATTCTCTTCTTTTCCTTTCTGTTTTTGACTCTTTGAGATGTTCTTTTCTATCTCCTATGGGCAAGCTCTTACATTTGTCAACATTTTTGAGTGATGATAGGAACTTTATGAATACGTTCATGAATCTTATAGCATTGTGCACTGGTCTTTGAGAAATCGGACTATGTTCTTTCAGATTCTTCACTAAAATTGCCTAATTTATAGAAAACCCTCCTTCCACTGTTCCATTTCCATGGGAGAAAATAATCAGTCCTAAAATTTTTAATTTAATTTGAAAACTAATTCCCCATAACATTGATTCTCAGGTGCTATAGAAGAAAAAAAAACTCATCAAGTCTCTTAGAACGAAGAATCACCATCCAAAAATATTTTGAATTTTAATTCAAATGTAGAATGAGCTTCACTGCAAATTAGAGGATAGTGCTTTTTCTTTCTCAGCAACAAAATCTGTGATTCGGTATTGGTGTACAATGCCTCTAACAATAAATCGAATCTTTGTTTTCCCTTGTTCTGGCTGATGAAAAACGATACTAGAATCCAATGATGAGAACCATTGGACAGGCTTGTACTTCAGAGGCCATCTTTCTAATATCTTTTCTGTGATTTGCACAGTCTGGCATTCAAGTTTGTCCTGTAAATCTAATGCAAAAAGCTTAGTTGTTGGTTGTAGCAGGCATTTTACTGGACTTAAGAAATCTTTCCCTAATATTAGTACAGGACATTGTAAATCTGTGAACATGAATGAACCAAGGTTTCAGTTTGACGTCCACCCACTGGTCGTTAAAGTTAGCTTTTTTTGCTTGAAGTCAATTGATAAATAAGATAATAAATACCTTCAACTGCACAAGAATCAAAAATCCACTTCGTCAAACCTCAAAAAGTATAATTCCCTAAAAGAAAAAGATTTAATAGATTATGGTCATGTCATACAGTCTAAAAACACATCCATAACCAACACCTTCAACGGAAGATGAACTATGACAACTTCTACTGAACAGAATAGGAAGAATAGTAGGTATTAGTGAACTAAAAATAGAAAGCAAACAGGATAGAAGCTAGATTTATGGGGAATGTCATTCCTGGCCAGCCTTTCATTCAACTTATCAAATAACATCTCCCTGCCCACAATATTACAGTAGGAAAAAAAAAAGTAATATCAAAAATATGTAACTTGCTCCAAAGGGATCATTCTTCATATGGTTTGGAAATTTTTAAAATTTCCCTGACTTTTTTGGAATTCCCCTGACTTTTGCATATTTTAAAACGTTTCCCTTGACTTTCCCTGACCAATTTTTTTTCCCTGACTTCCCTGACTTTCCAGAAAGTGTGAACCCTGTATATTATATATAATCTTTTCTTCTGGTAATTTTTCAACAAAAAATATAATTATTAAACTTTTTTTATAAATTTATTAATTAAATGTGTTCTATTGATTTCAAGTTCAACGTATGAATGAAAATACCAAAAAACGACCACATTGAAGTTTTTTGCTACAATTGCCGTCAAAATATAAAAAGCGCTGGTTAACTACCTAAAATAACTTAACTAAAACTGATCATTATGTAGTCAATTGGAAATTAATTAAACTTAGGTAATAAATCATGCAGAGAGTATTTTTATAAAATGTGAAGGGAAACTACGATTCAAGCTTAATTGAGGACTGCGAGAAAGGACAATTATCGTAAATACTTACCTTATGGTTCCCCCATTCTGTGGAGAAAGGAGGAAAATATAATATGAGAAGTTACTTTTATGCATTCTTAACCTACAAGGTAAGGTCATTTTAAACTTATAACTAAGTAGATATGGAAATTGCACACATTAATTAAGAGGTAAGTTTAATATCAAATATTTCAAGAAAATAAAATATAAACACAAAATTATAAAACAGAATAATAAATAGGGTTCTGCCTGTGCGCAATGATGGCAACTGTAAAAAAAAAAAAAAAAAAAAAAAAAAAAAAAAAAAAAAAAAAAAAAAAAAAAAAAAAAAAAAACTGAAGAAAATTTAAAAAAAAAAATGTTTTTTTTATTATTATTGAAGTGAGGAGAGTAAATAAGAAAAACAAATATCATATTAAGTATTCTGATGTTTCCTGTGACAGAAAGCCCGTGCCATGTGGTCCAGAAGCTATGATGCCAACAGTACCCAAGAACATCGAAGATCAAGAGCTTGATGACAATGACAACTTAGCAATGCATCGACTTTCAAATGATGATACAAGTTTAGCACAAGTTAATGAGCTACCTAGAGATTTAGGCTTTCAAGAGTCCTGAGCATCACGTTTTCATAAAAGCAGTTTACCTGCTGGCAAGCAACATACTGCTGGCATTACTATAGAGATGAAAAAAGTCAAGCAAGTTCTTCTCACAGTAAACTTTATTAAAATATACTGCACTGACATTAATGGACTAATTGAAAATTATTATCTGGCTTATAACCCGTCAACTAGAAGCTTTTAAGCTATATTTCTGAACAATGGCAATAAGACTATCTGTTCTTAAGGGAGCACTTAGCAAAATTAATATCTCCATCCTCCTCCTCCTCAAAACTTCTTAACATCAACCTTTCCTTGCAAATTTCTTTTCGGTCTTTCATTTTCTCTGCAACTATCTGGTAAACTTTTTCTAATCCTTTTTTATCTCATATTAATAAACCTTATTAGCTCTTCAAAGTTCTTCCCATCACATTCATTTTTGCTTCCAATACCCGTTTATCATCATAAGTTGCTACAAAAAAAAAAAAAAATTCTCATCTTGTGCTTTCATAACATTCAATTTGTTTTGAATTTTCAACATTGCAAGAATCATTCCACCTCTTTTAAAATGTGTTACTTTCTCTTCACATATTCTTTATCTTCTACTCTATACTGTATATTTCCTTTTCTTTATGATAGGTATTTTGTTACATTCAATGGATTTTTCCCCCTATATCCTTCTTCATTCTAAATTCTCTGCTACACAATTCTCCGTCTTACTTCTTGAATTTATTTTTTAGTCATATTTGGTAAATATTCTCACCAACATTTTTTTTTTTCACTATTTCAAAGTTAATAGATCTTTTTTTCTGCATGCAGCTAATACCAATAGTTTCATTTTTTTTTCTATAATCTTTCTGAGAAGGAAATATCTTCATATCATCTATCATAGACACTCCTCCTGCCTGTTCACGTTCTTTACAAGCTACATCCTTCCAAATCTTTCTAGAAATGTTCTCATTCTCTCTTCATCCACCCTCACACTGCTAAAGAATACTTCTAATTTTATTATGCTGATCTGTGGTTTTATTCATACTAAATCAAAAACTTAATTCCTCAGCTATTAACTTTTCACCTTAATGTGATCTTCACTTCTTAACCATTTCAAATAATTCTCTTCCTAACCTCAATATTATTTCAAAACCACGGTGCTTTACCCATTCTTTCCCTTGTTGCTATAAGTTTGTTCTTTCCCTTGTTAAAAATTTTCTCCTTTGAAATTTTGAGCATCCAGCTTCTTCTTCCTTCATTCCAACAAACAACGACTCTTAGTATAATTAACCTTTTTCTTTCAATAACATTCCACAATGATTTGAAAGCAGCTTATTCTACCTACTGCATAGCAATTACACAATTCTATTTGATGTAGGTCCTATTTCTTTCATCAAAGTATTCCTTTTTATGTTTGTAATTTAAACTTTATAAAAGGGTATATATATATATATTCAATTTATATTTATCAATTTTCATTTATACAACACACAAAAGCTAGTTGTTAAAAACCTTGGCACCGCCTCTTCTCTATTCAAGTAAAAATCAATAGTCCCTTAAATTTTTATCTTTTAAAGTTAGTATTCACTTTAAAACAACTAATCAACTAATTTTATTATAGGTACTATCTAAAAAACAATAGATAACCTAAATTAAGCAATACTAATAAAATAACAACACTTTATATGAAATTACATACGAGAGGCTAATTAGTAAATCAGCTTATGAACATATTTCTCACCTTTAACTCTGATACCATTTCTTTGTTTAATGGAACTAGGTTTAAGCTGGCCCCACATGAATGACACTGCTCCCTGTAATTAAGCAAACAAAGTAAAAAAAAATAAATAATGGTGAAAGCTAAAGGGAGGGGGATTTTATAGGGGTTTGTGGCTGCCAAAAAAGCATAAATGTAAATATAAAGACCATCACCACTCTTCATGTTGTATACCCTATCACAAAACAGTCACAACTAAAGTTATATTAACCAATGGATAAAGAGTAAAAATTTAAATGTAAAATACATGTCATATAATAATAAAAAAATAATATCAGATATACTGTATAATATACTATCAAAATAACTAGAATAAACATCTATTTTATACAAATGATAATAATCTTACCCATTGCTTATCCTTTGTTTCTCATTATTGAACCAGGTTTTACCAACAGAAGATAAATATTTTGCGTTTGTAGCATATAACGATAAATTTTTATTCTGTAAATGGTTAAAAAGTATCATTAAATCTTTTTTCCTCTGGTCATCATTCGATATCAGTTTGATTTTGTGGAGTGAATGTTTAACAGTAGAATTGGTTAAAGTACTTTTCTTGGCTACTAAATAATTCAGTCCTTCTTCCAGAGATTTGTTTATAATGAGAGCTTTGGCAAAACAATTATAATTGTTTCCCATAAAAGGTGTTTTTTTTAAGCTTTCAAGAGATTTAATATGAGGAATAGCCAGCTCCCAATAGCTTGTCCGGCATAATGCATCAATGACTTGACTAATAATATCGTCTGGTAATGGAAGGCGTTCTTGTAAAATTTCATAAACATTGTAAAATAGTCCTGACCTTACTGTGCTGATGTTTCTACCAAGCAACAAAAGATAGAAACTTAAAGCTGAAAAATTAAATTCCTCTAGGGGTTGACAATCAAAATAGGAAATTGCTAAACTAGCATTATTTATAATTAAACATTTTTGAATAAAATATGTATCAAATATATCCTTAGAAAAAAATCTAATTTCCGATTTCTTTTCTTCAATAAGCGAAGACCATTCCTCAGGAGAGAGAAACTTCTCTTCAAATACTTCTTCAAAACACAAGTATCTGTGTTCTAATTTTTCAAAAGTTGTAAGAAATTCTTCTTTAAATATGCAATTACTGGTACAAATAAACCTTCTATGGTTACTCCAATCAAACAATCCTACTACTATCTTTCTTAAGTCATGATATAATGTCTTATTAGGTAGCAATTGATATTGGAGATGATTTGAACTGAAGTATTTATGATTAAATTTTGATGATGAAATATACTGTGATTCTTGTAAATATACATATTTTGAGGAGTAAAATTTTTTGGGAAATATTGTAGGCCTAAAAAATATTCTCTGTACTAGCAATTGCAACTGCATTTTGCAAAATCTGAAAAGAATATATATATATATATATATATATATATTATATATATAATTATTATATATATATTATATATATATATATAAATATATATTATACGATAATATATTATATATATATATATATAAAATATACGGTATATAATTACTTTATATATATATATATATATATATATATATATATATATATATATATATATATATATATATATATAAATATTATAATATTGATATATATATATATAATTTATTATTATTTATTAGTATACAAGCACTTATTCCCGCTTAAGCGAGGTAGTGGTACGTGCACTAATTCACATTTTCCTTCATCTCGCCCTCAACCACCTCCTCCATTTCATTCTATCTCTCGCCAACACCCTGCCTTCCTCCACCTCATCCCTCTCGCTTCCAACATTTCCTTTATTTCCATCCATCCACCCACTTCTTGGTTTCCTCCCCCGTCCTCTCCTTCCTATCCCCTTCGCGTCCCAAACTCTCCTAACCACCCTCTGCTCCTACATTCTCTGCAGATGTCCAAACCATCTTACCATTCCCTTCTCCGCCTCACCAAACCATTCTCCCAATCACATCTCTCTCTTATTACCCGAATTGCCTAATCCTCATCTCTTTTTACATACCCACATTCAGCTTCTCACCCTCTTCATCCACAACACTTCCAATTTCTTCTAAATAAACAAAAGGAAAGAGAAGGAGGTCGGTTAGGAGAGGGGTTAAGGGAGGGATGGACTATGGATAGGAAGGGAGTAGCGTGTGAGAAAAGAAGATGGGGGAATATTTTAGAGGAATATTGAATGAAATGGGAAGAGATGAGGAGGTATTTCAAGAGGTGAGGATGGGGGTGAAGAGCGGACAGAAGGAGATATGAAAATGGCTAGAGAAGATTAATTAGAATTAACTAAGGAAAAAAAGAAAGTCCACAGGGCTAGATGGTGTGAGTATGGAAATGTTACAGATGGGAGGCCAGAGGGGCTGGAGATGGCTGTTACAGGTTATATAATTTATGTTGGAGGAAGGAAGAGGTTCCACAGGACTGGAGGATGGTTGTTGGTTCCCCTGTATAAAGGGAAAGGGGATAGGAAGGAGTGTGGTAATTATAGAGGTATTTGTCTTTTGAGTGTAGTAGGGAAAGTGTATGGGAGAATCCTAATTGGAGAGGGAGAGAGATTTAACGGAAGAGAGAATGGGGGAAGAACAAGGAGGATTTAGGATAGGAAGGGGGTGTGTGGATCAAGTACAATTGAAGATGCTTGTGGGAGAAAGAAAAGGTATAGAAAGAAAGGAAAGTGTATGGGTGTTTTTAGATCTGGAGAAGCATATGATAGAGTGAAGAGGGGGGAAGTATGGAAGGTTGCTGGAGGGACATGGAGTAGGGGGTAAAGTAGGTAAAGGTATTAGGGCCTTTTATAGGGAATAGTAGAATGTGTGTGAGATTTTAGGAGGGGAGAGTGGAGATGTTTGGAGTGGAGGGGAAGGAGGGGGTTTTTTGAGAAAAACAAAGGGGATTTTTGTTTGTTAAGGGGTTTTTTTTTTTTTTTTTTTCAACCCGTTGGGGCTTTGTTGCTTTTCAACTTATTTATGGAGAGTGTTTGCAGAGAATGAATGAGGAAGGGAGAGGGGTGAATTGATAGATAGGGGATAGATGGAGTGAAGACATGTACTAATTTGCGGAATGATACTCCTTGGTTGGCGAAGGATTTCGAAGGGCTGTAGTATTTTGGTGAGGGTTAGAGAGTGTGTGACAGAAGGGTCTTAGGATAAATCAGGTAAAGAGAAAGTGTTAGTGTTCGAGGGAGAGAGAGAATCAGGATGAGGGGAGGGTGAGAGATAGAGTAGGAGGATGAGTAATTAGAAGAAGTAAAAGGTTTTCAGATAATTTAAAGGGATGATTTGGGTAAGGAAGGCGGGATGAAGGAAGAGATAGATCACAGAGAAGGAGAAGGAATGAGAGCATCGGGGGTTTGAGGGAATTATGGAAAGGGGGGGAATTTATCACATTAAACTTAGATAGTAGTTTGAAAAAGTTGTGTTTCCAGCGGGGTATAAATGGTGTGAAACATGGGGGGTTGAATGGCAGTCCATATATATAATATATATATATAATATTATATATAAATTAAAATATATATAATATATTATATATATTATATATATATATATATATATATATATATATATTATATATATATTATAATTATATATATATTATATTATATAATATATATATATATATATATATATGTATTAGGATGGGACGATTATGAATTTTTGATAAGACAATTTTAGTAAATTTTGACGATGACAATGCCAATTATTTGAAAAAATATATTTAATTATTTCTCTCTCTCTCTCTCTCTCCTCTCGGTCATATATAGTATATATATACTATTATAATAGTATATACATATATATATATATATATATATATATATATACTATATTATATATTATATATAATATATATATATATATTATAATATATATACTATATATATATATATATATAGTATATATGATACAAGGCTGTAGACTAGGGGGTCAA
The DNA here is from genome assembly GCA_015478945.1 of Trachelipus rathkii. Taxonomy (NCBI): domain Eukaryota; kingdom Metazoa; phylum Arthropoda; class Malacostraca; order Isopoda; family Trachelipodidae; genus Trachelipus; species Trachelipus rathkii. The sequence continues at coordinate 23,706 of JABUQX010072161.1, forward strand.
TGCGTTCAACCCTCGAAATTATTGATTAAAATACGATTCGAAATTTTTGATTCTCTAAGTCTCCTTAAATAATAATAATAGATAATAATAATAATAATAATAATAGATAATAATAATTAATAATATTAAGAAAATGAAAAATCATTTATTAATGGAAATGAGGAGACATGTTTGTGTCCGTAACGATTTCTTAGGTACAAGTGGCATTGTACGTTATATATGTATAAAATATATTAGACCAGGGACTTAAGTCTTAAATGCCAAGTTTGCTGATGATAGCAAATTGGCTCTCATTAGGAATTAATGCATGATGTATCAATATGTTAAAAAGATAAGGAGGACTTAAATCATTGATGGTCACTAGCAAGTTCATTCCTTCTTAACTAAATCTTTCTCTCCTCAATAAAACCATGGTTCGATGGCTTGTTCTCGTGCCATCCACTAGAGAAGATGCATATCGGGGGTGGAAATTTCTCGTTCTCCTATCTCTCGCTAATTTTCATTCAGTAGAAATCGTTGCAGGGAGCTCTTCGCGAGCAAAGCGGGCTTTCATCAAACGAAAGTGCGCTAACTCCTTGGTTTTGCCTACTGACAAATCTTTCTGGACTCTTGCCAAAACAATCTCTAGCAACTTCGTAAAATCTCCCTTTCCTCTGATGGTTGTGTTGTTCTCCAACGGAAAAGGCCAATCTCCTTGGCCTCCTATTTTCCACTTAACTCAACCCTAGATGATTCGGGGTCTCTCTTCCTTCCTCCTTCTCTTCTTAGGTGTCCTATGTGTTTGCCTGTGTCATTACATTTGATCAGGTGCATAGGCCCTCCTTGAAATCTATGAAGGATAGAAAAACGGGTGGGTGCCCTGGATGGCATTCCTTCCCAGTTTTGAGGGGAGTGTGCTTCGTGCTATCCCAGCCCCTCATTCAAATATACTCCCTATGTCTCAATACAGCACTTTCCCTCAGTGTTGGAAGCTCGCACATGATTTCAACCTATTCCGAAAAAAGGAAAGCCGCTCTGAACCTTCTAACTATCGCCAATAGCTCTCACTTGTATTCTATCTAAGATTCTTTGAAAACCCTTCTCAATCTCACTTCTTAGATATCTGAAACTCATTCCCTTCTTATCCAATACCAGTACGGCTTTCAGCGCCCGAGGTTCTTCTGGCGGATATACTTTCCAATCTAACCAATTTATGGTTTTAGCTCTTAGGAACTATTGGGGAGACTTGCAGTGTGAGCTTGACATATCCCAAAGCATTTGACTGAGTATGGCACGCCCGTCATTGCTTCTTTAAGCTCCTCTCCTTTCGGGTTTCTCTATTCTCTTCGCTTTAATTATGTCTAGCTTTCTTTCAAATCTTAAATATCGGCTGTTGTGATTAGGGCGACTTCCTTTTTCTGCCAATAGTGGTGTTCCTTCAGGTTCTGTCTTATCTACTGCTTTATTCCTTATTTCATTAATGACATCTTCTCACCTGCACATCTAACTCTATCCTACTCAATATTACCGTTATGACTCGAGCCCTTCATTCTTCAAACTCATTTCAGTTTTGCGTCTCTTTTTCTTCTAGAATTGCTCTCGTCTTAATCTTTCCTATTCTATTCTCGCTAATCTGGATAAATTTCTGGTGGGGTCGTTCAACCTTGTGAAATTCAATTCTTTAAAAACCCAACTTCTGGCAAATCTCCTTCTCTAAAACGCATTCTAACTTTCCCATCTCTTTTTGGTTATCTTTGCTCTCCTGTTGACAATATTAGACATCCTTGGGCCTTAACATAAACAAAAAAATTATTGGAAACCTCATGTCACAATGGTTGGGTAGGTATGTGGCAAATGAACTAAATCCCCTACTCACCCTATCCAAAACATCATCAATTATCCCAGAAAATCAACACTCTTCAAGCACTTACCCCTCAGATGGACCATATGTCGCAACCACACATACTTTAACCTATTCAAACTTTAAATTTAACCTTTAGAATATCTAGCACTCACACATCAAAATCTACCATAGCTTCTACCCCAAAGTCAGCTCATTTCAGAATGCAAAATCTGTTCCACACCCTCTCGTCGCTTTCCACACCAACACAACACATTTCACCCACACCACTCTATTTTCACCGTTTCCTTCCATCTTTGTTTCAGTCACAGCTAGCAAATCAAATTTGCCCTTTCTAAATGCATCCATCACCTCTCTCTCCTCTTCTCTTCAACATTTATTCCTCTGACATTCCATGTATCCATACAATTCATACATTTTCGCCGAAGATAGAACGCAGCTTACAACAAAGGTCAACTCACCCAATGTTCTCTTATTGATCGATTCTTGATTTTTTATAATTATGGAAAAGAAAACTTGCTTTGTTGTAATAAGTATACCAAAGATACTTATTTAATTGAATGTTAAAAGAACTTATAATCATTTGTGGTGCCAACTTATGATCTACACTATGCTACGTTATAAGGCAACCACTCACTGCACAAAATATGTTCAGTACAAGAAAAGTGCACCCTCTTATACTGACTCTTTACTGGGGTACATACGAGAGTGTAACCACTTAGTGAGATACGTCTATTTTCACGGCATTCACAATACACAAAATAGTACAACACAATAGTTTACTACAACGATATTACTCTACCCATTACGTTACACATTACTATCTTTGAACTTAAATCACTGCAACACAAACATAACAAAAATGAAACAACTAATAAATTAATATATAACTCGACCAACAAACAAAGAAACACAGAGTTTGTTTCTACAGTCGACTTGGTCAACACAGTAGCTAAGGGAAACAACTTTCATTAGAACTTCTACTGCACTTCTTCTTCTTCCATCTTCTCTTCTCACATACTTCATAGGATAGAAGGAGAAAAGGAAACACAAGGACATCTCTCACAACCTAGGAAAAGAAACAGACACAAAAATTATCACTTCCTTTGATCCATCCTTAGCTCAGTCATATTATCTTCCCAGTACCAGTGATGTTAATGCTTCCCAATCTTATTAATATATATCATCAATTCCTCAAAGTAATGCGTCTTACTCAATCCCAAACCCCAATAATGTCTCTTATTCATTCTCAAATCCCAGTAATCAGTCTGTCAGTCAGTTCAAAATCCTGTTTCAAACCCTAGTAATTATTCCTTGAATTATACTTATAATTCCCAAGATTCCCACATTCCTGGTGGTTATAATCCTCCTCCAATTGACAATGCATTGATAACCCTATGCTCTTGCGTTAGATGGGCGATGCATCAGATCAATTGGATGAGGATGCCTCCACAACAACAGGAGTATATATTCCAGCAATGGATAAAAATATTGCATGAAGAATGGGGAACCGTCAGAGGATTCTCTTCTTTATGTAATGCTCCAAATCTTAATTATTAAAGTTCAAAGAACTCTTTGTAATTATTTGTAAAATTTGTAAACTCTTTGTAAACATTTGTAACCTTAGCCTCTTTGTAAACTTATTACTATATTATAACATATTATATTACTTATTATAACTATAAATATTTCCCCAAATATTCAAAATATTGGTTCGAGTACCCCTTCATCCTCCGTACCTTCGCTGTTATAAGCTTCCACCTCATCATAATTCAAAGAAAATGGAGGTGGGGGTTTAGGCTTAGCGGGGAAGGATGTAAGGGTGATTAAAAAACGCTTGTGATTAATTAAAATGTACAAGTAAAAAAACTGCCTAAGATGTTTTGTACATTTTCCCATTTTTGTAAATGAAATGGAGGTCAGTTTTGGATCTCAAAAACAGAATTTATTATATTTTGAATATCCATTATTTCACTTCAGTTATAAAAAACACTTACCTTATAAACGAGATAACTATATGTCCCTTTCTTTTTGCAGTTTATTGAATGTTTTTAGAATCAAAAGTTGTAAATATAAATTTATTTTTAGTTTATAATCGCTGTTGTATAAGGAAACACGATTCTTTCAAAAAAACTCATTTACAACATATACAAGCCTAGAATGATAAATATTCCTTTCAAGGTCCAGCTATTAACAATTGTTCTTATCTTTCACTTGAATTTCAAAGATAATCAGTAATTTTAAGTAGTACTCATAGTAAACATTATGTTAAAGCTATGCCTTTTAACATCTCGTAATAGAGTATTGTGCACAAGTTGGGCCCCTGTATTTAAAGAAAGACTTAGATATGCTATAGAGAGTGCAACGTAGAGCAACAAGGAGATTTCTGGGTTTGAGGGTAAGATCTATGAGGAGAGGCTGAAGGAGTTAGGAATGTGTCTGTAGAAAGGCGATTTTCTCAGAGGGACATGATACAAGTCTACAAAATATTACATCTTTTGATAATACAGAGGACAATAAATTTTTCAAGATAGAACATGGACAGGTGCAACCAGGCCATAATAAGAAATAAGAAAAAGCATTGCCATCTTGATATTAAGGAAAGCATTGATTCATAAATAGGGGTTGTTTAAATTTTGGATAGTCTGGCCAGAGGAGGTTGTTGACGTGTTGACTCGGATTGCAACAATTAAGAACGGGTTAGATTCGTTTATGGAAGGGGTGGGAATCATATAATATATTGCGAAGCCAAATGGAGAAATATTTTTTTGATAATAGTTATAGTTAGATGGCATGTGTGACCATAACTTAGTTATTAATGCATGTGTTGGTTTGGGTATCATATTTATATATTCATTAGTTTTGACTAAGCAAATTGGTGATTTGTAGTTACAATAAATTGACAAGCCCTAGGGTGCTTTGTGGATTTGCATGAGCATGTTTGGGTAGTGGGTTGACTGGGACAGTCTCGATAGGCCCATGTGGCTTTTTACTGTCTCTATATTCTTAATGTCTTAATGACCTATTACGTACCTGAGGGTTATAAATATTGCCGCTGTTACTTTTCCCACTTTAAATCACTCCGGTGACTAGGGTGAGTTATGGTTATTTAAAAATCCTTTAAACTTATAAAATTAAAAAAGAAATACCTATAATTAAATTCACTTTCTAATGTAAACTTCCATGTTTACAGGTACCTATCCAGGGACCTATTTTTGAAACTAGCTTTGCTTACCACATCTTGAAAACATTATCTTTGAGCAGACTTTTTTTTCTAAATAAATTCATGGACCACGTTTTGTGTAACATTATTTTTGATCCACAACTTAAAGTTCAAGTCTTTTTTTGTGACATTCAGTATTGTGGAAAACTCAGTGAATTAAAGAAAAACCTCACCCCATAATGTTTCCCTTAAATTTCTAAAAACTTTCTAAAATAATCTTAAGTAACTTTCATAGTGTAATAAAAATGTAACTATTATATAAACCCTGAAATTGGAATTGTGATAATCCCCCTTGTAACTGTGTAAAAGAAAAGGCCAATACCCATTAAACCAGCAATTTGAGTTAAGTTTAAAGATATACATATATAAATAATTTATATGAATAAACATAAATATATTCAAATTAAATTAAAAAATACCAAAAAAGGCAAATTAGAATATATGTCACTCGAACCAAACACCAGTAATCCCCTAAAAAAAATACTAGCCATAAGTCCCAGATTGTATAAAGGATCTATCTTATTTTTCTATTGTGCTATTTGTATTGAATTATAAAGTTAATAAAATATCCTAGTTTTCTAGTTTTCAATAAATATATCTTGGTTCTTTAAAAATATTTTCTAAGCTTAGATTACAAAATAACTTAAATAAAAATAGAGTTTTGTGTTTTGTTTAGCTATCTATAGATCTAATAATATCTTCATAAACATAAAATAAAACGTATTCAAGTCTAAAACATCTAAACGCATTTAGTTGAGCAGCCCCAGAGTCCTTCTGAACACTGGTGCTGGTGGATTAAAGCAGAATTGCTCAAGACTGGATGCTTTATCTTAGACATTCAAAAACACATGATTGCCACTTCCCTCAAACCTATCCCGGTAGGTAAATTACTATACAATCCAGATTTCTTATTAATTACGTTATCCTAAACATAAAATTAATACCTCATCTTTTCCCTAGGCTTCGTTGTCCCACCATTGTCTTAAATAAAAGTAATTTGGTATTATGGCCTGTAACACAACGGCTACAAGTTCTACAGTTGTACCACTTGTAATTTTTATATATACCTACAAGCCCGTAACACAAAACTTTTAAAAGACCATGATAGACAAGTAAAAATTGTACAAGTTGCAGACCAAAATTACAAGTTTGGCAACATTTGAATTAGGTCTGCTTTGTGTATTTCTGTATTATAACGAGAGTCTGAAGGTTATAGATAATATTTTATTTGATTTGCTATATGCTTTTCTTTGTTTTTTGTTTTTGTTTAATATTATTCAATAAATATAAAATACAACTTACGAAAATCATAACAAATAGGCTTAATAATAAAAAATTATTCACAGCCGTAAATTTTTTTTTTTTCAAAAATTATCGATAGCGAATTCGATAAGTCATTATTATATTTTTGATTAATCGATTTGTTCATGATATACGATGTTAATTTATAACAAATTATCTCTAAATAATTTTAAAAAATAAAATAAATTATTCTATAATAAATAGTATTCAAAATAAACATTGTTGTTGATACAATCAACATAAAAAGATAGAATATTACATTAAAAAGAAAAAGTATTAAGCCTACTCAAAGAAGTATACCCACGTTTTTAGAATTGTAAAAATATGCAACAAGTTTTTGTCTTACGTTATCTTTTCTGTATAACACAACCAACAAGTTTAAATATTTGTGTACGGAATGGTCTACAAGAGCTGTTGATTACACTTGTAGTCACATTTTCAAGTGCATTCTTGTGTTACAGAAACTTATACAAATGTAGAGAAAAAATCTTACAACATGTAGATTCTTCGTTAGATCTTCCAAATTTGTGCTCTATAGCTCACATAAAGTTATTTGTGATTTTGCTTTGTGCCCAATTAGGTAAGTTGCTTTCTGAAGATCGGTTATTGGGACTTTGCAATATTTTTGAGGCAACATTTATGGCTTTCAATACTTACTTTGAACAATCACAGATCATAAACTCAAAATTTTCTAATGCTTCCTGAGACCAAGGCATTCTTGCTGTCACTTTGACTTTTTATCAATAAATATTCAACTTGAGATAACGTAAACTGCGAAAGCTTTTGAAATTAGTTTTTTTTTATTGCTCTAAAGGTACAGAATTTCCCTGGGAACAGGAAAGCTTAGTGTTTTTGTGAATGTATTCGTTATTTGATTGACAGCTGGGTTATTCCTTGCCACCGAGATGTACTAGAATTGAAATACACATATACTTTTTTCCAATTTATCATAAAATTTTTGAATTTAAATTATGAGCTGCACAATGAATGTATTTCTGCATTTGGACAATTTTCTAATTACGGAGCCTGAAGTCGCTGAATATTTCTCTCCGCTATGCTCCTCCATCAATAGCTTACCTCTGCATTTTTCTAATGTAATATTTTTTTATTATCTAATACCTTAATTATTAGTTTTTCAAGTTTTCGGCACTGTTCTGTGTTAAGTTATAAAAACCCACAAATTTTTCTTCAGGGGAGGTGCATCTATTTCATAAGGGCACTCCCCAATTTTCACCCCCCCTAAAAATGGACACATAAAATTCGAAATTTTTCAGCCGATTTTTGACCCTATAAACAACCAACAACTGTAGCTTATTTTGCCCTCTAAACGTTTTCGGATGTTTCCTGTGACTGTGTCATAACTCTTTCCAGAATTTTCCATTATTTCAAATCCATGTTTTTGACACTTTGGAATTTAACTTCCAGATTTTTGTCCGAAATGACTTCAAACTCGAAATATGCATAGATAGGTCCATTACCTACAAGTCAAAGAGGAATTTTCGATTTTTTTATGAGATTTGTGCTCAGCGTTGTCCCAATTTCCAAACAAACTTTATTTTTTGAATTTTGAAATGAAAATTGCGGATATTTTTTTCCTGTTTGGGCGAAGTGGATGACAATTTCAGGGCATATGTCGTCGGTAGTCGGGGAGAGGCACATTGTTTTTACTTAGTAATTATTTATATATGCATAGTTTTGGATTTGTTTTTTGGAAACAGAATTTTCAAAAAAAAAAAAAAAGAAAAAATTTAAATTTCTCGTATAAACAAAAAAATATCTAAGTAAAAAGATGCATCCTTCGCCTCGACATAGAAGCCCTGCCAATTTGATGTTGATCGGAAACAACGAGATGAGTGGAAAAAATATATATAAATTTTTCACATTTTCCCAAAAAAAATTTTTAGAAATATTATAATGGAATAATTTTTTTTTATACTTGTCCGATCAACATCAAATTTCAGGGTTGTATAGTCGGGCGAGATGCACTTTTTCTTATAATATATATATATATATTAATATATATAATATATAACTAATATATATATATATATATATAATATATAATTAATTATATATATATTTAGACGATTAAATACACTATATTCTCATGATAACAACATACTAGATTATAAAGAAAGAGTAAGAAGCCACATAGGCCTATCGAGACGTCAAAGTCACCCCAGTATCCCAAATGCTAAACAAATCCACAAAGAACTGTAGGAGCTTGCAACTTCCTATATCAAAGTAACTAATAATTTTTAACCTTTCTAAGTTGGCTTAATCACACTAAATGATCTGTATATATATATTGTAAAAATATAATTATAATGATAATAAATAATATATTATATCTATATATATATAATATATATCATATTATATATACATGGGCGTCGCCCTCCCAAGCTAGGGGGGGGCAGCTTAAATTTTATCTTTATATTATATATAATATATATATAATATATTTATTATAGTATACTATATATATATATATATATATATTATATATATATATTATATATATATATATACGGTATATATATATTTATATAATATATATATATATTAAATATATATTAATTGAAATAAAAAATAAATTTTAAATTATATATATATATATATATGATATTATAATATATATAGAACCGAAAATGCAACCTCTGCAAAATCGTTATCAGATTTATTAAATGATTATTATTTATAAAAAAATTTTATTAAACAATTAGTATATCAAATACAATATGCAATTATGGAAAATTCACAATAGAGAGCAGTGCAAAAATTGAATATTAAAAAAGTTAATTTCCATGGGTCAAGGGAAATTAAATCAACGTTTCAGATAAAAAACAATCATTAATTCACAAACCAAATTTTCTGTGTACATTTATCATAGCCATCCCGTTTAACCTGTCGTCTTCCATAGTACTTCACGCAGCCAAGTCTTGATCTTCGCAGGTACTGAAAGGCAGTGTTCTACTGTACTGGTGGTGTATGGCTGGGCAGAGTAGTATCATCAAAGCCTTTTCGTCGACGGAAAGAAAGGTAAAGTCTCCTTTAAGACTTTACGCGGTGAGACCACAAGACTTTAGTTCTTCATACTCAGTTTCTTTTGTCCTTCCAAAATTTGTACCAAAGTTCTAAGCTCTTCTTCATGCTCTAAAATGTGGTTAAAAAACCATAAAATGACTGTTTATTCCTTTAACTCATCGATTGTTATATTGAGTAGTATGTGAAAGGATGTAGAATGTCAATGATAAGAAGCAGATGAGCGATCGTGGCATTGCCAAGCAGTCATCGCTACAGTTTCCGGTTCGATTATCCGTCATATATATATATATACATATATATATATAGATATATATCTATTATTATATAAATATATATATAATATGTATTATATTATATATAATAGTATATATATATATATAACTTATATAATCATATATATATTATATATATATATTCTTACCCTTTTACTTATAAATGAGTCCAGTCTTCGCGTTTTGTGGGCAATTCTTCCGTACCATGTTCCGTAAAAATTCTTGTTCTCTTAGCGATGCCAATACTTCTTTTTCAATTGATAATAACGACAGATTACTCAAACGATTTTCGCTCTGAGTGGATCTTTTGTATGTAGGTATTCTTGAAGCTGAAAAAAAACTTGCCGTTCCACTGCACTCCTCGCTCGAGCGGTATGTTTGAAATCATTCGCCAAATTATTTAAATATTCTTTAAGGGTGTTGCAAATCAAAAATTGTTAGAATTTAAATTAAATAGAGTAATTTCTGTTGGAAAATAGTGGTTCTATAAAATACGTTTAATTCGTTTTTGGAGGCCCACACAATCGCGGAAAAACTCTTGGGTAAAACTCATCCTAAATTGTCGAAAGAGAATCGGGAGAAAAGCATTTTCGGGCAAAAATTTCAATTCTAGGATTCAAGAGATTCAAAAATGGTAAGTTTTGGAGCAAGTGAATTCTAGTGGTCTTAAAATGTGAATGTTAAATCTATCGATAATGGAAAATAAAGTCTCTGCGATATCGTTTTCTGTGACAAGTTATCTAAAATCTTCGCGATTCTATTTTGGGTAACACCGTTCATAATACAAGTTTTTTCCCAAAGTGACGAAAGAAAACCCAACAATTTACATTTATCACACTTGTCCTGTTCTTAAATCTGTCATAATTTCTTTGCATTTATCCCAAGGTTAACACCTGCCCACTAAAGTTATTCTAACAATTGGTTGGAAGTCTTTACATAGTTAAGGCATTCCATAATATCTATATTTTCCGTTTGCAAATATTGGAAATATGTCCGATTGGGAAATTAAAGGCGAAAATAAATTAAAAGAAAAACGTTTCAAACTTTCAGGAAATCAAACGATTCCCATATGCATGCACCTGTCTGGTCCATTCCATTGGTCATCATCGTTTTCATAAATGCTTGAGAAGAAGTCAGTAATTGGTTTTCAATAACTATCAACGGTTTCAGTCTTCGCTATTTTGAGTTTTTTTTGGAGCAAAATGGCAATCTCACGCGAAGGTCAGAGAACCAGTTATCTCGAATGAATGAAAATTGTTGCACATTCCATTTTAAAGTGCTCCTGAAAAGCAAAAATAATTACACTCAGGATTTTCATTCATGCCTGAGCCAAACCAGTTTAATAAAACTTTTTGACGAGGGATTAATTCGTCATCTTATGTAATCTTTACAAACATAACTTTGATTTTCTCGCGACTTAACATTATTCTGGAGACATAGATGTCATCCATCCACGCCCCCCTTTGTGAGTTACCTCAAATTTCATATTGACCTTTAGCTTTCGCCGGGAAATACTACTTCTGTTCATACCAGCAGAAAATTTATAGCAGACAGCACTACAGTCATCTTAAGTAGACTTAATAACCAGCCCCGATAGGATTATTCTTGTTATTATGATTGGTACCTTTTCTGGTGGAGATGAGTTACGATCTTCGGTAAAAATTGCACGCTAGTTTTAAAAACAAACTATCCACAGATTTTAAATTTAATTTAGATCTTTGGAAGTGATAAACAAAATTGAAGAAATATCTTAAATCAACAAGATAAAATCCCATTACCTTTATGCTCATAAATATATTACAAATGCGGTGACTGCGATGTCACGATGACATAGAAAAAGACAATACCGAAGCCTTTCACGGTTTTGCGGAGGCATAAACGTCATTTCATTTTGAACTATAGACCATTTACCATCATCCTCCCTATTCAGCTTCTTGAAAATGCTCATTTATTCAGGAATCACACAAACCCCAAGGCCACACATATACAAATACCAATTTGGAATATTTGTCCCAAACTGAGGAACCCGACTATCAGTTACGTTAGACCAATACTCTGTCACCTAATTGGCATCTCCAAACCGAACGTTAAATAGGAACCAGATCTCAAAAACATCGGTATCACTTACCACACCCCTTTTAATATTGAACGCTGACAATTTTTCGGTTACTCAACTTAACATTAAACGCACAACACCAACAACAAACCTACACCCAAACATTATTTGAAATCATTAATAACAATCTATAATTACTTTATTATTTTACAAACTTTTATATTTTTAATTATTATTAATTTACTAAAGCCTTCATTACAAATCCTCATTTTAGTATTGATTCTATTTACATATATGTTTTAAAGCTTATATACAACAGCAATTTTCAACTGGTTTGTAATTGTGCGTTTCTTAAATATCATATATAACTATACTAAATACAAATTTATGGTCCACCCATTCTTCAGCAAGAAGAACAGGCTTGTTCTAATAAAATTAGGAAGAAACAAGGAATTGTTAATTTGCAACATAGGCAAAACTAGGGGTGTTGATTTTATGAATTGATCTAATTATAATGAAAACGTTAACGCAATCTCTGTG
>JABUQX010072162.1:0-17500 GCA_015478945.1 Trachelipus rathkii
TAAAATTAAATATTTAGAATTTTAATGAAAGAAAATTTAATTTCTTATAGAAAGATCCGACTATAAGAAGGTCAGATACTGAAAGCCAGATATTGAAAATATTTGGCTGGAGACAAAATCTTTTGGATCGGGAGAAAATCTGATCAAGTAGCAGAAAGAGCATTTTTTAATATATATTATATAATTATAAGGCAAAAAAAATATTTTTTTCTCCCACTCATTAACAAGTAATTTTTTTTTTCAGAAATAATATTACAAAGAAGATGCTTTACCACTAAAATAATAATTCAACCAATGGGGGTAAAAAACCTAGGAACTCTCCGAAGATATGTATATAATTAAATAGCCTATATTATTATATTATACTAATAAACATATTTAATATATATATTTTATATATAACTGAAATAGAAAATTAAAATTTAGTTTAAAAATGTATATTTTATGTTTATAAATAAATATTTAATATTAATATAATTATTATATATATATATATAGTGGATGTGTGTAGTTTATATAAAGTTTGAAAAAGCCGAATTATCCGATAATATACGAATATTCGCTAAAATATTGGTCAAGAATACCGAAATTATTTCAGGAGAAACGAATAATCAACTTCGCTAATTCGGCCGAATGTTTATTTTCAATGATCGGTCATCCATTTTAGGGAAAAATAAAGAAAAACTTTAATCACTAGCGTCTCAACCAAAAAAAGTTAATATTTATATTCCGAATTTAGATATATTTATATTAGATATATATGATAAGGCGAGGATAGATGAGTAGAGTGAAAATTTCGGAGTTGCTGATTCACATATAATATTTCTCGGATTTTGCTCGGAGCGCACAAATCGTTCGCGTCCAATCCTGGATGCCGTCGGTGTGAAAAAATATATCCTAGGAATAGACCTAATAATATTGATGTGTGCACTACGTAGGCTGAAGAGCGTTTACATTCCGCAATGTATTATCTTTCCCCTTGAAGTGTGCAGGAAGGTATTTATATATTTGCGCTGTGTCCCGATATCGAACATGTGGTAACTTTTAAACGTAACTCTATTCATATGCAATAGGTATGCACATGAACCCTGAGCATGATTTCTATCAATCCATCTAGAAATGACAGTACGGATGGTCCAGAGTTCATTGTTGTCACCCAGATAGAACTTGGAACGAATACATTGTATCGAGAGTTGACTTTGACGAAGTTGTTGCTTAGAGCTGATTGGCTGTCGTAGGTGGCATGAATAAATGGACTACTGGACCCACTAGCGCACAAGATAGAAGAATTTTGAGTGCGTTATAACAGATTGAAGAAGCATGGTAGACTGCGGAGACTAGCTATCCTCTACAGTCCAGATTGGTGGGTACTCTTGTGTATGTTGCAGTTGTAAAGTTGCACGGTTCCTTATCCGTACTTCGACTATGACTCCCTACGATGCTATGGTGTTGACATGCTGACTGGGTGTTTTCGACAACTTCCATAGAGCAGTTTTAATGAGTTGTTGTGTTGATTTACACCACACTGCCTACACTACTCTCAATAGGCATCGGTTCCCGTCTAAAAGGTTCTCATGGTACGGATGACCAGAGGAGTCATGCACATAATATCAGACTAGTTATATGTGGATGGTACAATAATTCTATAGATGTACCCCACTATCGAAGTGCGCTTAATGATGCGTTCGACCTCAAAATGTAAATACACTTTTTGCTCCGTCAGCTAAGCAGGTTTCAACCACATTTTATCACCCTGCTTCCTGTGCTTTGATATTGACGAGCCGGGGCGGCAAGAGGAGTGCAATGGACATATCGAGACCCTGCTCCATCAATGGTCCTCCTGGGAAACCCTGACGACACATGCTCTGACAGGGAACACTCGCTACCGTGATTAACCGCTGATTGATAATACCGCAGAGAAAACAAATCTATCTTACCTCCATCACATAAAATTAGGTACTTGTATGTTAGAATGAAACAATTTGTAAAACCTCCTGGACCAGTGAAGGTGAATGCGTTAGGTGCGGCTGCTATATAATCATCATACGTTTCCTGGTCTGAGTGATCAGAGAATCAATATAAAAGCATCAGGAATTTCTCTTGAATGCCTAGCGAAATAGAATCGAACTATCTACCGTGAGCTTGCTTTGCTACGAATCAACTGTACTAGTGTTAGAGCAGAGCGGATGGTCCTGCTTTTGTTTAGTAATGTAGCACAGAAATTGTGTTGGAGGATTTATTCAGGGAAAGCTCTCTACTCAAGCCACTAACATCTTTCACGTGTTTACCCCAAAGAACTGACTAGACAAATTTATTTAGACTCTTAATTAAACTTTTTAGATTCTTATATACACAACATATTACATTTAATCTGTTTAATACTAGATGCATTAGAAAATGCTGATAAGAAAACTATACTTATAATACGTTATACCGCTTCTAATCAGCATCAAATTCATGGAAGGACGTTACCAGGGCCAGTGGGATATCAATATGATGGCCGACTATTATTGGGAGCTTGATGAGGGATATTCCAAACGCTATGCACAGTAGATCGTCTACGGAGAGAAAGTTACTACCATCTTAGTTCCTTTCCCTTAACTAACCTTTTGCTTTAGTCAGAATCATTCTTTCCCATACTACTTTTTTTTTTAGACTGCAGAATCATTCTTCATCCTACTAACTCTATTTTCTTGGTAAGAATCGTAGAAAATCATTGCGATTTGTTTCCCTCCCTTCATATATATAAAATTAACCTATAAATATATATATATATATATATATATATATCTATTCATAGTGAGTCTATAATATATATAACAGAAAGTAATATTATAGTTTATAATTAGGAGATAATATATATAATATATATATATATATAATATATATCCCACATAATTGTGATAGACCTCTTGAAAAAGGTAAAAGAGAGTGCATAACAATTTTACAAATTCTGATGTTACACAAAGTATCTCACAAATGCGATCGTGATATTGCAAAAAACCGATTACATTTTGGAATCAGCACATCTATCAATAATCAATGCGAAACCCCGTCCAGAAATTTCATGCTTACAGTGTTATATAGCTATATTATACTTAAAACAAACAAAGTAAAATAACTATCATACCTATAGGCGTATATAACAACTTTTTTTCTATATTAAAAATAATTTAAAAATGAAAATTAAAGTTCGTATTGATAAAACTTTAAATAAACTTTATTTGAAATTAAGCTCTAAGGGTTAAAATGACAGAACACTCTCTGCATTCACCATTTTCAGGGGAATAAACCTATTTTTCTTGTAGGCTTCAGAAATATTTCTCCTGTATCTAAAGAATATATCTTTCACTGTTTCGACTGATGACGGGTGGAGCTGCAAGGGCCTTTATATTTGACATAGTTTTTAGCCTATACCTAAAAACTATTCCAGTGTTTTTACACCAATTGAAGGGAATATCATTGTCATTCACTGGTCAACAGTAGGCAAAGTGTGAATATATTTGTTTATTCGTTGATGTAATATCCATATGTGCTATTATAGACTTTTATGTACAAATAAGCATCATTCTCAAGAAGAATTGGGATTATACATATTTTTCCACCTCAAACTTTCTTTTCTTAGTTGGAATGATTTGATGCCCACATATTCTTATAAAACCAATCCATTATAAAACGAGATCCAGAAGTGAAAATGTAACCTTTCAGCTTCAACTTTCCCCACTACGTGAATCATCAGCAGAAGAGAGTCAGGAGCTTAAATTTTCATGCATTTTCTTTCCATGCCTCACGGACCAATATAATTTTACTGATTCATACTGAATTCATGTGGTGAAAAAAATTTGCTTGAAATTTTCCCACATGATATAAGAAAGTAGAATACACACAAATAATTAATTATGGAAAAAATATATATATACTCTGATCTTGTGTTCTCATCATATGCTTGTCACAGTTCGAACCTTTGTAACTCTCTTTTCCTACTGAAGCTTTTTGCCTTTTTAATTGCCTTATTAAAAATAGATTTATTGCTAAAATGGAAGGGGATACACTTGGGCGATCTTTGTTACTTCACGTTTTACTTGCCTTGTTTTTAGTTGATGTTGTCAAAATGGCTCAAGTAATGAAATAATTTTGCACTGAAAATCAGTCAACATTTTTCTGTTGCATTCAGCAGCATATATGGATAGGGAACTTTTTTTTCAAACAATCTTTTAAACATATCATAAGTCTGTTCCAGGCGTGTAGAAACGTCTTGAATTAATTATGCTGTTTGACCATTTAGCTGCATCTTGTAAAGTTTTAAGCTTTGCAGCTGCCGTTTGCTGAATGGTGAAAATGGGAGGATATGCTTCCAGTAGTAAATTAAAAAATATTTCTTTTAAGACAATTTGGACATAATATTGAATCGTGAATATCAAGTTGCAACATTGTAATAAAACATGAAATGTGTATAGCGAGAGCGCCCACTTCTCCTCCTTTTATAACCAGCTACCTTATGAGTTTGGTTTTTTATTCCCGTATCGGGACTTAAATGATTCTATTTTTATAGAATATTATGAAAAAATTGATCAAGGAGCCTTATAGGATTCTGACAAAATGACATTTAAGATTTTCGCTCCATATTGAGCTACAAAATTTGGCTTTATTTTTATTGTTTTTTGTGGAAAATGAAATTTCTTAAAATTTCAATTTTAAATTGAAATAACTTTCGCTTATGTTGACGTAATTTATTGTTTTATAAAGCTCAATATTCGCCTCGTGAATTATTAGTTCGCAAAAAGACACGCAAATAACAGAATATTCGTGTTATTTTTAGCGCGAACTCAGGGACCGAAATTTACTGAAATACTACCGAATATTCGCACATCCTCTAATTATAGGTATTAATATATATTATATTTATATTTAGGTATATAATATATATAATATATATATATTAACCAACAAGATATGGGTATGAATGAATTCAGAGAATCTATCTCTCAAATATATACATAGACGGCAAATTTGTACAAACTGTACTGTAACTAGTGAGGATATAGTCAACCACCATCACAAGGCTGGAGTTCCTTCCATAACCTCCTTGAGCTTCCTGATCTAGCAACTGGTAGGCTTGCATATAATTAATGTGAATAT
Organism: Trachelipus rathkii; assembly: GCA_015478945.1. Taxonomy (NCBI): domain Eukaryota; kingdom Metazoa; phylum Arthropoda; class Malacostraca; order Isopoda; family Trachelipodidae; genus Trachelipus; species Trachelipus rathkii. Next base: position 5,140 of record JABUQX010072162.1, read on the forward strand.
TAACTTATGCAGTATAAGTTCTTATAGGTTAGAGTTAAGTTAGGGTACCTCGTAGTTCACTAGTACAGCCTCTCTCTATCACTCTCTGAACCATATAATCTAATCTCAAAATATTATATTATTCACTTATATATATACTATATTATTATACTAGGTATATATAAATATTATATACTATATATAATATATACTTAAAAAAAAAATAATATCTAGTTTTAAATAATAATTAGTTAAATAATTTTTAAATAGGTTTTAGTATATTACAGTATATTTTGACGTATTTTACCTTTAGTTATTTTAGTTAATTTATCAAACGTTATATATGTCCAGTATATAAGGGTTGGACAATGTACCAGAGAGGGTATGTGCCATTCATTTTAAACTACCATAAGACAGGTGTGCGGGCCTGCTTGCACACTCGCAACAGGTTAGAAGGAAACATGTGGGTAAAAACAAGCTTTTCAGTGTTTGAAGGTGACAGCTAATATGCTTTAGTTAAATTTTTAAGTGCTCAAACCAACCTATTAATCATATTATATATATATATATATATACCTATAATGACTTTGTCTTATTCGTAGTCTGGAATAGAATATATATAATATGTAGTGAGTTATTTATTATCAATGATTATTTTTTATAATATAGATATTTATATATACTCATACCTCCGGGGTATAGGTGAGGTGATACTCTCTCTTGTATAAAGCGAACACGCCACACAAACAAAAAACTCCCACTACATGGGTGATATATGACAAAGCATGGTCGTATCTCGTCAACTTAGTCGTAGACGATACTCTCGGATAGTGTACCAATCCATCCTTCAGTAGACTAAAAATAAAATAAAACTAAGATTAAAATCTAGGTTAAATATACGTTAAACAATAACTATGACTTATAATGAATGATTAAAAATTTAAAGAATATAAAAATAATTAAATTAAAAAATAAACAGTAAATGGTAACAATAACAAAATAAAAAAATCTCAACAACAACCCATGCGGAATAAGCGTGTATTAATGACTTAAAGAAATGGACAATTAAAAAATAATAAAAGTTTAAATAAAGAGGAATTAATAAACATAATAAAAAAATGAAAATAAACACGGAATAAAAAATAAGAGATAAAAATAAAATCACATAATAATAATTGATAAATAATAATAATAATAATAAATAATAATAATAATAATAATAATAAATTAGGATATAAAACAACGAAAAATGACAACATTCATAAGATAAAATATATATATGGAACGTTCCTAACAAATGTTAAACCACCAACACTTCCAAACAAGAGAAGAAGCAAGACTTATGCAGAAAGCCATCAAAAAATTAAACTTATGTACACGAGATAGCTGGTTGTCTATATCATAATCGTGTGTAGTTGCGGCAAGCTGAAGTGATATTTAGAAGGGGACGGAGACTGTGTATAAATAAAGATTCTATGATGCGACCCTCTTTAATGGATTTAAAAGGTTCAAGATTGAGAAATGGTTGATCTTATGATTCAAGAACATGTGTGAAAGATGCCGTGTTTCCCGGGAATTGCTATGGTTCCGGGTTGGTGTAATGGGAGGGGCCCGGTTCCTGAACTAGATACCCTTATGCTTTTTCAATTCTTGATCGTGAAGTATCGAAGGGATTAGTTTCCCTAATGTGTAGCAGGCTTTGACAGTCCTATCGATCTGATTTATTTATACACGAACCATAGATCGAAGCAATTTTGGAATCCGTTCTTTAAGGTGGAAAAAAGCAATTTTTTCAAACCTTCTAATTAAGTTTTGAAAATCTATATGTGGGGTAGCCAGAGTCAAAGAATTTCTCCTTAAGAGATTTTAGTAAGAAGTGCTGTGTTTCTTGGGGCGCAGAAAAGGGCGATTTTGAGATAAAATTTAGAAAGTCTCTCAGGAAGCTAGAAGAGGTGAGAAGTTTAAGGGGACCAGAGTTAGGCAGATCAACACTTGGAGTTCCAATCTTATCAAACATGTAGGGGGGAACAGATTGCCGACTTTCATTTATGATAACATTAGCACATTTCTGATCTAGAGGAAACAGATCCAATCTGAGCATATCTTTGCTAATGCGGAGTTCTCAATCAGACATTAAAATACTATTTAAGTTTGAAAGCGATTTTAAGGAGAGAAATGAATGGCTGAACAAGTTAGTACCCAGGATAGTAGAGGTAGGTTAACAGTATATGGAAGGTACGGAATTAGTCTGGCACATTTGGTTGCTTTTGTTACTATATCAGTCTAGAGTAATGTTGTTTGTTGCTGTTGGGGTAAGTGAATTAAATATTTTGGGAATACTTTTATAAGGTAGCATGATTGGAGACAAATATTTGTGGTTAGTGTTATTAAAAGCTTCAACATACTATGCACTCGAGTCTCTATTTTACCATCACAATCGCATTTTGCCCAACTTTAAGACTTACAATTTTCATCAAAATAGCTTCATGATGTGTGAGAAAAGCATTTGCAAAGGCTGGGCCGAGCGGCGATCCCATCGCCATGCCATTGATCTGTTGGTGAAGAGTGCTACTAAGAATTCGGAAGAATTGGTTCATAGAGTTAGCAACAGAGAGTTCATAGTTACTCTAGATGTTCTAAGTTGCGCGAAATAAATTTTAGAGAGAGATATATTTAGTATTTGGGAGGTAAATATATTATATATAAATGGATCTCTGGAGTATATAATGTTGATAGTTCATACTCACTTGGGATGTTGATGGTATAGGGAACATCTATATCAAATAGCGTGCGCGAGTGATTAATCCATATCTGATCGTAATATAACACTAATTATTCCTCAACTCATTCAAAATATGAATTGGATATATGGTTATCTCTGATCGTGAAGAGGGTTGTTGGATGGTTTTTGACTTGTATATTGCATCTCAAGAGATTGTAGCGGAGTATTAGTAGGTAGGAGGAATTGATGCTTGATAAAAATGGGGACGAGTGGTGACTGTTAGGTTTGTGGATTTTGGGGAGACCATAAATGGATCCAGGGCTTTACAGAGATACAGAGAATCGGTTCAGGGGGTAAAACATTCAGGGATTTTATTTCCTAATTCAAATTTATTACAATTTAGTTTCAATTTTTAAAATGTGTTTGAAAGGATCAATATTGAGAATTTTAAATTTTAGAGGTATCAGAAATAAGATGAGTCAATTTATCAACATAATTATTCCTATCCAGGACCACCTCTAAATTTAAAATTCTCAAAATATTGATCCTTTCAAACACAATTTTAAAAAATTGAAACTAAAATATAAACAATTTCATTAGGAACCATCTAAAATCATTAGATTTAAGGTAGTGCTGACTGCTATTACCCCCTGATTCCTCTCGATCATCCTGTAATCTCTGGTACAATCCCTGGTTATTACCATTTTAATGCGTCTCTCCTCATTAAAAAAAAGAGTTAGGAATCCATCAAACGCTAACACACTACTTCCGTCCTATTTTTATCTGCCATTCTCCAATATCCTTCGCCCTTACTTACAAACTCGGTAAAATTTTTTTACTCTCTCTTACCTCAAAACCTAATCACAAACATTAAACCTTCTTCACGAATCAGATGATACCTGCCACCTTTCATTTGAAGAAGTTGAGGGGTTTTTGTCATTTCGATCTAGTAGTTTCTAATTGGCCATGTTTTGATAATAGTGAGACACCCTATATACACAAACATCCCAATTGTTTAAACTATCAACATTATAACTCAGTCCATTTTTAACAATAATAATTTACCTCCCAATATAGATCCCTCTCTAAAATTTAATTACGTATCTTATACTCAGGTTCCAAAAAACTTCTACAATTGGCCACGGAAGACACCATCTTCCTTTTTAACATAACATATTTATCTTCACTAACAAGGATTTCTAGATGACATGGCGATGGGATACGCCCGCCTCGGTCCCATCCTTTTGCAATATGCCTTTCTCACACATCTAATGAAGTATTTGGTTTATGGATACAGTGTCCACCCCTCTCTTTCAAAACCCTTATATTTTACCGCAGATACCTTCGAACGTATATTGCAATTTCATCATATTTCAAAGATTTTTTCAAATTTACCTCATCCAACTTTTCCTCTCAATTTTTGGACTATCCTTTAACAATAAACACCCAAATAATTAAATATATCATACCATGGTAAACTAGAAAACTTATACAAGAGCCTTCCCTTCTTAGATGTAACTATCAAACATAACACAAATGGCCGCTTCCGTACCTTTACATATCGTAAGCCTTACTTCCTCTACTATCCTGGGTACTAACTTCTTCAGCTTCATTCCCCTTATGCTTCTAAACTCTTAATAGTATTATAATGTCTGATTGATTCGGGTGATATATCATACAATTATGTCTAGATATTTGGAGACCAGTGTTTCCACATACAGAAATGTGCTCTTATCACGGAACTTCTTTTGTCGGTGCAATCTGAGTTTCACACCCCGCTTTACATGTATTGTATAAGAGATTCTCAACTCCTAATATTGGACTCGACATCTTTCGTTCCTAAACTTTTCTATTCACCCTCTTCAGCTCCTAAACTCATTCATTATTTATCTCTCAAAATATCCCCTTTCTTCTCATAGGTCCCCAAAAACCACAGATCTTAACTAAATCTACGTTAGTAGAAATAATTCTGACTTACTGCTCTACCCACATAATATGATTTCAAGAACTTTAATATTGTTCTAAATCCCTTATTTAGCATTTAAGTCATTGACTCCACCTTTAAAGACAGGATTGTCAAGAAAGGCTTCGATTCTTAATGGTCGTGTATTAAAATATATTTAGTTATTAAGATTTGTCATTTTCATCTACATTTAAAAAATTATATATAAGGGGTAAACCTCCCTTTTCAAACTCTACGATCAAGAATTGAAAAGCATAATGTAAGGTATTTCGATTCAGGAGATCGGACCTCCCATTACCAAACCGGAAAACATACAAGCCTCCCAATTGAGACAGTTCCAAAACGATCATCCCATCCTATAACTCAATAATATCTATCATCTTGAAAAGCGCTTTTGAGAGAGTGCCATTAAAGAGATGGTTCGCAATCATTAGAATCATTGTTATCTTCTAAGTTCTACACATCCCCCTCTCTAAAATTAATCACTTCAAAGCTCTGCCAACTACACACGATTTGAATAGAATCATTATAACATACGCGAGACTATCTGCGTTATCTATAGCTTTAACTCTCTTTATGCTTATCTGCATTAAGTCGTGGCTTGCTGTCTCGCTTGATGTTCGAGAGTGTCTGTGTTGAGTTAGACTAATGTTTAATATACATTTTAAAGTGTAAATTATTATATTATCTTCTCTTATCCTGCATTCCCATATATTTCAGAGTCGACTCTATTATTATTATTATTATTATTTTTTATCATTTATTAATTGGGGACTTATTATTAATGCTAAATGTGTTAGTTTATTAACTGGTATTTATTTTTATTTTTATTTTCTTATTCCGTGTTTATTTTTCTCTCTTATTTAATTTATCTCTTAGTATACTCCATGGATAACCTTTTTATTTTTGTTATTCTAATCGAGTACATTCTTAAGGTCATTAATTATGTTATTTTTCATGATTTTTCATTTTTTTATTTTTTATTTTTCCTTTACTGTTTATTTTTTAATTCGTTAAGATATTTATTAAGGATTTATAAAATTTTTTTATAATTTATCAATTCATTATAAAGTCCATAGTTATTGTTTAACGATATATTTACCTAATTTTAATACTTAGTTTTAATTTTATTTTTAGTTCTACTAGAGGATGAGGTTGGTACAATCCGAGAGAGCGTGGAGATGTTAAAAAGTTGAGAATACGACCATTCTTGTTAAAGATTCACCCACATGTGGAGTGGGGATATATATAGATTATGCAGTGTTCAGAGACCATTATATCATCAAGATATAGATGTATACTAAGAAATCAATAATATAAATATCTCAAATATATAATAAAAAAACTCATTAATATATATAATACTCATATATATATATTATTATTATAAGGTATATTTGCTCTATAGGTTATATAATATATAAATAATAATAATAATTATATATATTAATATTATTATAAATAATTATTTATATATATATATTTATTATATTAATATCATTAAATATATATATTTTCAAATAAATATAAAAATATAACCAAAATATTATATATAATGTATATATATTCTATATATTATTATAATATTTATAATATATATATATTATATATATATACATATTATATATATTAATATATATATAAATAATATATATATATATTAACTATTATATAATATATATTATATTTATTAATATATTTATATAATATATAATATATTATTTAAGAGAATTTAACTTTAAATTAGTGAATAAAAAGCAAGTCTTGTGCCAGTACTGGTGGTTAAGTTTAATTTATCTGGTTATAACCGAAACCGTAATAAGCTTCTCGGCCAAAAAATCACTTCGCTGTTAGAAGCCGAATAGTTTATTCAAAGTTCGGTCATCCATTTAGGCAAAAATAAAGAAAAAAATCTATATAACTGGTCAACAAAAAAAAGGTGAAATTTTTTCTATGGAAATGGGACTTTTATATATGTTAGCAGATATATATAGTAACTAATAGGTTGCTGTAATTTTATACCATATAATATTCTTCAGATTTCTGTATACATCCTCGTTTTCGTGCAATTCATGGGATCCCCTTTAATTTTTTGCATATTCCCTAGAATGATAACAAAATCCTGTGGTGCACTACGTTTAGGACTGATATAAGACGTTATAACCTCCACATTATATATCTACAAGTAGCATGCCATAAGTTTTAACTGCAGTCGATTATTCGGGAAAGCATTGTAGGTATAAACTTATGATACGTCTACATGTATGGTTCAATGGATGCACAATGCCTGGATGATTATCATATCATCCATCTGATAATACATGTCGGAATGGTTCCGTCTATATAGTTCACCCAGGGATGAATCTGATTCTTTCTGGGCTAATTGCGATGTAAGTATTTTGCTCGAAAAGTTTATATAATATCTCTCTTTTCTTCTTCATGTTAACCTTTTTTCCCCAAAGATGGGAGTTTAAGGTGCGGTACATGCACTGGATGATCCTGAGCTGTTGAGCTTCGGAAAAGTTACCTGAAAAATGACTACTCTGACACATGGCCCACAAGCCAGTCTTAACATTTTTATCGTAAGACAGAGGACGAAGCACTCTCGCGTAGGCTCTTTCCAGTCAAATGGAGTAACTCATTGTGTATTGTTAAGAGTATGCCAGGTCCTACTACTCGCTTTGGACCTCCCAGCATAACGATCAGCGTGAGATGGTCGACTGATTTGAGTTGACACTTCCAAGAGCAGTTTAAGTGTGTGTTAGTTGTTTACACAAAGTGGGCACAGGTGAATAGCTTCGCTCTCCAGTAGAGGTACTCGGACGAACATGGAGGAGAGTAGTATCTATATATATCAAAGACAGTGGGAGAGGTAAGCAGATATCAGAAGGGTACTCGCGAGAGTGCAATAAAATACTTGTCGATACGACCTCAAGGAATGGTGCTTTTGCTCGGTCAGCAAGCAAAGGTTTCACCCCCAAACTCTCCGGTTTTGCTTCCAATGTATGCTACTTTAGGACTAGGATATTACCGAGGTTGGCAAAGGAACACTAGGTACAGGAAACAATACGTCACCGTGTATCCACCTTGAACAGTCAGGAAAAATACCTCTTCCTCCACAGCTCCAAATATAAAAACTAGGTTTGATGAACAATTTGTGAAGGACACATACCTAGGACCAGTACTCGTGTGAATGACTCTCCGCCAGAAGCTTGTTTATCACTCGCGCGTCAAGTCGTTGTCACCTCTCGCTCGCGGAACGGATCCTTGTGCAAATCTCTGACTGGGAGGGAAGGTAAAAATAAAAAAACTGGGATATTTGAGTGCGTTCCCAGGATAGCTGGACACTTTCCTCCATTGATAGGCTTTCGCTCTTTGCTACAACATTGTGACTTGTGTTCAAGAGTAACACGAAGGGATGGCAATTGCTTTTTCAGACTCGTTGTAGGCACCAGACATTTTTCATAAGAGGATTAGGTTAAAGCCGAGAACCACTAACATTGTACAGGAACTGCTAGGAGTAGCTCTCTCATTCTCATGCATGTACGGAATGCACCGATACATAACCGCGCTCGCCCATCTATCGTGTGACGATTCTCCCTAAAGAAATTATTCCGAGCAAATAACCTAGGCAACAAAAACGACTGTTACTGCCGAGGTTCAGGGCAAGTCTCTGTGAACGCTTCCATTCAAAGATTCTCGTTATCATTGGAATAACACTGTTGACCAGGGCAGCAGTGCGATTTTCAATATGGCACGGCCGACTACTCCTGGTTGGATGCTTGATGAGGGATATTCCTCTCCGCTCATGCTACAGTAGATTCGTTCTTACGCGAACGAGCATAGTTACTACCTGTCGTAGGTTTAGTGTCTCTACATTTAACACCTCACATTCCTATCTAAACTCCCATACTAACATTTTCATTTTGTTGTTCTTCATATTTTTTCCTCTCTTATTTATGAGTTGTATCTAATATGAGTTTAAAACACATATAATCTACAAAGTATCTATTTGATCATATCATTGCGTATTATAGTCTCTCACTCCGCATTCATTTTATATATTCATAATTTACCTATATTCTATTATATTTCTTCGGTCTTACCTCATAGTATAGGTTATGAGTACTCTCTCGAGTATTTACTCTCTCTAGGTTCCCAAACTCCATACATACTCTCAATATATTATATCCACTATTAATTTATCATCCAATACTATATTTATAAAACCAATTGGACTCATTACTCCATTATCAATTACCTTTTACCCCACTATATATAATTATACTATATTGAGTGGAGATATATATATATTACCACACTCTCTCTCTCAAGACACATCAATAATCAATCGAAAACCCGTCCACATAACTTACTCTTACCAATGTTACCAGCTGTTATTATTACAAAGTAATAACAACATAAATAAGTAATTTTTATACTTATTGCCTACGGTGATAGCAAACACCATTTTTCTACACTATTAAACCAATAACTATAAATATTCAATTTATAAAAGTTTCGTACAAATTATATTAAACTAAACTTCAATTGAATAAGCTCTAACTCGACATTAAAAAAATGACTCATGAACTTCTCTATGCAGTTCTCCAATTTTTCAGGGTGATAAACCCTGATTTTTATGTGTGCTTCATATCCAAATTATTTTCCTCACTGTTCTTAATATATTATTTTTCACTCTCTTATCTGTGACTTGATTGACGTGGAGCTGATAAATCGGTATTTATTCAGCTAGCTTTATTCACAATTCATAAAAAACTTTTTCAGCTGTATTTCTTCCACTCAGACCCCTTTTGAAAAGATCTGTCCATGGAATTTCATTGCTTCAACTGGCGTCAAAAGTAGGCAAACATACATATATTATTATGTGTAGTTTATTTCATTTTTATTATAATATCTTATATACATTTTTACTTTTATGTCCAATAATCACATCGTCAGAAGAACTGGACGTGAATCTTTCTTTCACTCTCACTTTCATCTTCTACAGCATCTTTATATTGACACAATTTTCTTTAAAACAATCCATTAAAAGAATTGAAAATGGAACCTTCGAGTTTCTTACCTCTTCCCCACTTAACGCGTGAATTATTCGTCAGCAAAGAGTCAGGAGCTATAAATTTTCTATGGAACTGTCTTTCCATGCCTCAAAGACCATATTTTTTACTGATTTCATCATGATTCATGTGAAAACATAGCTTGACGCCAGATCTAATAAAGTAGGGGGCTTAACACACCAGACATTTATAACATAGAAACTTAGACAAGACATTTTCTACATGATTTCCTCTCACGTTCTTCAACCATGCGTGATATTATATTTCACTGACGGACTATTTGGCATTTTAATTGCTTTCTTATTTAACATTAGATTTATTGCATAAAGAATGGAAGGACCCATCTTTGCGACTCGCGCGAACTGTTCACTATCACCGTTTTTAATGCTTGTTTTTAGTGATGTGCGATCGTGCTTCCAAGTAATATGAATAATTTTTTGGACACTGATAAAGATCAAGATCAAACAATTTTTCATGATTGCCATTCAAGCAGCGATCATATTAACTTATGAAAGGAACATTTCTTAGTACAATAACATCTCTCTCTCAAAGGCGTGTGCATAAGTTCAGGGATGTTTCCATGCTGTGTAAAAACTTCTTGGTATGTGAAATTTATGCTGTTTGACATTCAGGCTGCATCTCATAGAGAGTTTTAAGCTTTGGACAGCTTTCCGTTGTTTGTGGACGATAGGTGCATGAAGATAATGTTTCTGCATGTAATATTAAAGATATATTTAAACAAAGATTTCTGAAGAATCGTGGAAGAATTGAGGTATACAAAACATGTTATATGAAATTGATGGCAAGCCACTCTCCCCTATTATACCAGATATCATGTTTGGTCCATTATCCCGTATCACTAATGAATTCTTAATATTTGTAGTAATATTGCAAAAACTTGCATTAAATGTCAGGAAAATAAGGGAATCTGACAAAAGATGACAAAGGATTTTTGGGAACATATTGGCTACAAAATTTGGTTTTATAATTTTTGTTTGGGGGGGGGTAAATCTTTCATTTCTAAAATTTCAATTTTAAATTGATAAATAAAGCTATTCCCTAATGTTTCCAAATTTATATGTTTATAAAGCCTCAAATAATCTCGGTGCGCCGAAATGTGAGTTCGGCAAAAAGCGTATATACCGTAGATATATCTGGTTATTTTCTCGTGTGTTACCGATATAGGCCTGAATCACCGAATGATACTCTAACGAATGGAGTGTCGCAGCAATCCCTAGAATTATTTTATATTTAGTAAAATAAATGTATTAATAATAATAATAATATAATACTATTATTATATAAATTTAATATATATTAAATATACTCTCTCAAATGTATAAAAATATTAAATAACTATTATGTTTTATATATATAGTATATATAATAGTATATATGTTAATACTGTGGTAGGCAGTAAGTGAGGCACTAGCTCGGAGATTTCCAACGCGAGCTTATATGGAAATATTCTCAAGCAAATATCAGTCAGACGCTTGACATAGCTCCCAAACACAGCCATTTGGCAGTGTAGTAAGTCAAAGGGTCACGTCGGGGGAAAATAGATTAAATGAAATAGTTCTGAGACTATATGACCAGGTTAGCGTACGGGATGTAAGATTGCCGGCATTCGGTTTGTTTTTTTTGAGGTAGGCAGAGTTGGACGAGAAAAGATGAGATTGCGTTTGTAGGCAATGTGCGTGTACGCTTGACCGCTCGCTCATATGGAGGACGTATGCGGACTGGAAGGAGTTCAGAAAAGAAGAGTTCGATGAGTAGAAGAGAAGTGTCGATCGTAATAGTAATAGAATAAAAAAAGTGAGGTAACAATTCAACTGAGAAAGAGAGAGAGAGACTGGAGAGTTAATGAGAGCAAGAGAATTGACATGATGAAAAGCTCTAGACTAAACCTTTTTAAGATTGTTTGAGTGAAACCACCCGAGGTGTCACACATACTCCATACAGGGGCGAATGACACCCCTATAGATAGCAACTAGGGTGGCATAAAGAAATTCTGAAGATGCTTCAGAATACCCAAACCCTTCAAGGCTTGTTTAGAAAGATAAATGGTGTGATTCTTCAAATTAAAATCGTAAGAAAAAGAGAGACCAAGAATATTAAGGAAAGACGAAGGTTTGAGTTATGCATTTTCAAAGATGCTGTCATTGAGTGGAAGATTATGTCAAGTATGAAGGAAAAAAAATTTTTTCAATGCCTCAATTATAAATTCACGAAAGGTCAGAGGCTAGTTACTCCAAGGACACCCCCTAGTGTAACCCATTGCTATTAGGAGGGAAATTTCTCAAAATGAAATGAGTATTGAAAAAGAGAGTCAGCATAGAAGTGGATAGGTGAAGAAGTAATAGAGAGAAGGTCAATAATGAAAAGCAGAAAAAAAAGTTGGTGATAGGACAGAGTCCTGAGAAAGAAACCCCACTATTTATATCCACAATTACCTTCACCCAAAGTGATTTTCCATTTGTCATTCTTTCAAATATTGAATAAAAATATTTTCAACTGCATAAAAAATTTCGTAAAAAAATGTTGAAAACCTAAATTTAATTCATATTTTATTTATATTTTAAGCATTATCTTGTAATGACTATTATTGACCATGTTTAC
>JABUQX010072162.1:22500-31860 GCA_015478945.1 Trachelipus rathkii
AAGCTAATGCATGCCTCAGAGAGGAAGCTCGTGATCGCAGTAAGCGCCCTCTATCCTTCGCGAAAATGGTATGAATCGTATCTGTATATGAATGTCAGAGGAATAAATGGAGGATGATAAGAGAGAGGTGATGGTGTATTTAGAAAGGGCGCCAAAGTTTGATTTGCTCGCGTGTGACTGAAAACAAGAATGAAAGAAACAAATGAAATGGAATATAATAATGATTGTGTGGTGTGAAATGTGTTTTTGTTGCTTGTGGAAAGCGAAATGAGAGGGAATTGAAAGGATTTGCATTCTTGATGAGTGAGTTGTGGTAGATGAGCTATGGTAAGATTTTGTGTGTGTGAAGTACTAGAAGTCTAAAGTTAAATTTTTAAGTTTGAAAGGTCAAAATTTGTGTGGTTGCGAACATATGATCCTTCTGAGCGTAATGTTGAAAAGAGTAGCGATTTCTGGGATAATCTGAATGTGTTTTGGAGGGGGGAATAGGAAATTCAGTTCATTTGCCATATTCTGCCCATTCAGGATTTTTTTTTTTACAGTTGTCATCACCAACTCACTGGCAGAGCCCTATTCAAGAGGGGGTGAAGTACTCTCAAAAGTTCACCCTCTAGCGCAATTACGCAGATGACACAGACGCAGGCTTTAAAGTAGGAAGATTAAATTCAGTAGAAATACAAGAAAGATGGAAAGAGAATTCACAAAACGAGGTGGTGGAAAAGAAAAAGCAAACCACAGCCAAACTAGCCTGAGTTACCAAATGTCAACACAATACTCGTGCGCGGATAGATACGCACCTATTGTGCTACGAAGGCGCCGTAAAGGTGGTGGTACGCCGCGAGTGATAAGTTCCCTCAAGCACTTGCCGCTGCGGTACCCTATAGGATAGAGATAAAGCACCAAGTATAGACCGCCGTAAAGATAGAGGGTCCAAGTGAACTGGAAGTGCAGAACAAGTTTAATAAGCCTTTTTGCCTTTGAATCGACACCCTGTCAAGAAGCCGGGTGAAACCAGAAGCCCCCCCGACTATGAGAGCAGTACTCCATACATGGCGGATGAGACCTTTGTATAGCGGAGCAACTGAGAAACGGAGGAAAGTCCTCACAAGTCTAAACAGAAACTTCCAAGTTTTGAGGCCACCCCTAGCAACCTGTGTGATGTGAGTTCCAAGACATTTTTGTTCATGTTAAGGCCAAGGATGTTTATATGTCAACAGGAGAGACAGAGGAAGACAGAAAGAGACAGGAAAGTTAGAAGGTATGTTTGGAGAAGGAGATTTGTAAAAGTGGGTTTTTTCAAAGAATTGAATTTCACCAAAAGTTATTTCTTCCATCGTCGTAGAATAAAATCGCGAAAGATTAAGACGAGAGGCACTTCCAGAAGTAAAAGTGGGAGTAGAATTGCTTGAGTGTTAAAGAATGAAGGGTCGAATTCATCGGCTACGAGTGATAGTAGTTAAATGGTGCAAGTGGAGAAGATCAGTTACATGAAAGGTACGGAATAAAGTAGGAGATAAGCAGAAAAGAAGAAGGAACACCACTATTGACAGAAAAGAAAGAAGTCGCCCCATCGAACAATAACCGATATTGAAGCGATTGAAAGAAAGCTAGACATATAGTAAACAAAGAGAAGGGGGAAACCAAAGGAGGGAGCTTGGAGAGCAAGTGAACGCGTGCCTATCTCCGGTCAAATGCTTTAATATGTCAACGCCACCACTCAAGTCTCCCCGTAAGTTCCTAAGAGCGAAAATACCTAAGTCGGTTTAGATAGATGTATATTCACTCAGTAGACTTCGTGCAACGAGAGCCGTACTGGCGATCGGGATGAGTTTCCAGATGATCTAAGAAGTGCGTTTGAGAAGGGTTTCAAATGATTTAGGATAGAATACAAGTGAAAAACGGGTCGATAGTTAGAAGGAGTCAGAGAGGCTTGCCTTTTTCGGATAGGTTGAAACATGTAAGCTAAACACACTGAGGGAGGAAAAGTGCTAGTATTGAGACATAGAGAACATAGTGAAGCGAGGGGCTCGAAAGATTAGCCTTTTCATTGGAGAATTAGCAACAGCAAATGATCAGATCGAATAAGAAGGAGGAAAGGCAGATTTAAGAAGTTATTAGAGATGAAAGATTTTGGTAGTAGGAGAAACAAAGAGGTTTAGCGCACTTTCCCTTTGAAATGAAAGCCAGCTTTGCCTCTTGAAAGAGTAATCCCTGCAACGTTTCTAGCTGAATGAAAATTACGCAGAGTGTAGGAGAAACGAGAATTTTTCCACACCGATAACGCACTGTCCTTAGCCTGAATGGCAAGAATAAGCAGCGATCAACCAATGGGATTAGGAGGAACGAAAGATTTTAAGTTTGTAGAAGGAAATGAATGAAGAAAGAAAAATTTAGCTGAAGAAGGAAATGAACCTGCTCATCCATCAACGATTACAGCCCTCCTTATCTTTTAAATCTTATACATCCATCAATTATCCTTTTGAGTACCATTTCCTACATCTGTCAAACTTGGGAAACCTTACAGTTTAAAGTCCTGATCTAAAATATTTTACTACTTGTATGAGAACAGCCACTTGACCTATTAGAAATCGTTACGGAACCACCAAACATGTCTCCTCATTCCATTAAATAAATATTTTCATTTTCAATTGATATTATATTATCATATTATATTATTATTATTATTATTATATTATTAATATTAATATTAATATTAATATTAATATTAATATTAGATATTATTATTATTAATTATTATTAATTTATTATTATTATTATTTATTATTTTATTTTTATTATTTATTCTTATTATTGTATTATTAATTATACTTATTATTATTATTATTATTATTATTATTATTATTATTATTTATTATTACTAGTATATTATTATTAATTTATTATTATTATTTATTTTATATATTAATTATTATTAATTATGTGTGAATTACATCAAAAATTTTGATCGCTTAAAATAATTTCGGGAGGGTTGAACCCCCTGACCCCCTGTCTAAAGCCTTATATATATAATATATATATATATATATATATAATATATATATATATATATATATATTATATATATAGTAATATATATAGTATATATATATATATATAATATATATATAGCGTGTATGTTAATATTGTCGAAAAAATTCAGTACGATATTCCTTGCATAAATATACGATAATATGTGTCAATAATCACCGAAAACGCCTCGTTTCCCAGATACAAGGTGATGAAACTTATGTGGGACAATCTGATAATTACATTGCCGTCCCGTACCACATCTCACGCTTTATAGATAAGCACAAAATACAGCCCGTAGAGAAGGTTACGGAAACCTGTGTATACTAGTTCGTATCTCGCTTCATTTATACATATACTAGTCGTGTCGCCGTCAAGTTTGTGTTTCAAGGTTGGCTCATCACATTTTCAAATGAATTAACACAAATAGTGAAAGTGCGATATGCATTTTGTTTATGGTCGCACGTACGAACGGTAATTCATTAGCAGCCCTGCGTCTCTATGAAGAAATGTACCCTATATCGTGTCATCCCCCATCATACTATGTTTGCACGTCTCATCAACGTTTAGAGAAGCAGGTAAGTTAAAAACTTAACTAATGGAAACGGAACCTTGCAAACAGTATCAAACGTTCAGATGCCGAAGAACAGGTTCTCCCAGAACTTGAGGACAGCCCTACAACAAGTACCCAAGAAAGATTGCTGCAACACTACTTGTAAGTCATTCCGACAGTTTTCAGGTTATTGAAAAATCAACTTCGTACCCTTATCACATCACGAGGCAGGAACTTGTACCACAGATTTTCCTGCAAAAGTAGCTTTGTGTCGATGGATGCAACAGAATATTGCAGACAATTCCTCACCATTTAGTAGAAATATTGTTCACCAATGAGGCAAATTTCCAGAGACCCCATAGTTGCTAAGAGAGTGTCACAACAAATCAGCATATGGGCTGAGTAAACCAACATGCAATAGTTGAAAGCCGCCATCAAAACCAGTTTTCTTTGAATGTATGGGTCGGAATTGTTGGCGACCATTTTATAGGTCCATTCTTTTACCAGCGAGGCTTACTGGAGACTTTATCGCCAATTCCTTGAACATATTGCCCTAATACTGGAAGACATTACAATTACAGATCTCGAAAACGTTCATGCACTGACGGCGCTGCCGAGCTCATTTCACCTTTATTTCTCGTAACTATTTAACAACTGTATACCACGCCGTTGGAATAGATCGAAGGAAGTACAGAACACCTTGGCTCCGCATCTCCAGACCTAAATGCATGTGGAATTTCTTCTTGTGGGTCACCTGAAACATTTGGTTTTATGCAGCAACAGTTGAAAGTCCTGAAGAATTAAAGGCTCGCATAATCGCATCTTGTGACACAATTCGGCACACACACGGTATATTTGAACGTGTCCCCAATCAATGCGTCGCAAAATAGAGGCCTGTATTGCCGCTGGGGGTGCTCATTTTCAACATTTGTTATATAACCTTAGTGCACCATTGCTTCGTACTATTCCTGTTGTATATTTTCTTCTGTGCAGTAATGTATGTATTCTATAATTGACATATAATTGGAATGAATTTGTTAATTCCGTTTCGCAAATTTAGTTTCCACTGTTTTTGTAATTTAATGTGAATCTTGGAAACGCAGCCGTTTTCGTGAAATGTTTATTGAACCATTATTCTTATATTTATGCAAGGAATATCATCCTGAATTTTTTCGCAATATTAATGATATCACTCTGTATAATAAGTATATATTATAAAATAATGTTTTATATATATATATATATTATATATATATATATAATAATATATATATATATATATATTATATTATATAGATATAATATAATATATATATATATTAGAGAGAGAGACAGAGAGAGAGAGAGAGAGAGAGAGAGAGAGAGAGAGAGAGAAAGAAAGAAATTTTTAAAATAGTTTTTTTCAATTAATCGTCATCCACTAATATATATTACTGTAGATCGTCATCGTCATCGCATCGGCAAAAATTCCATAATCGTCCCATCACTAATATATATATATATACAGTATATATTACATATAGTGAAAGCACCTAGGTTATGCATATGTTTACAGCAACATAGATCCATCTATGTTAGGTTTAGGCCTATAGCATTGACAATCCATATAGGTTAGGTTTAGGCCTACAGCACTTACGATCCATATATTTTAGGTCTCTGTTTGGGTTCCTTCTAGTTTAGGTTATAAGATTTGTTAAGTATATAAATTTACTATGTGTATATTTAACAAAACTTATAACCTGAACTAGGAAGGTTCTTACACAATGGTTTATCTATTGACTACAGTCTTCCTTTTCCATGTGCTTTGTATAGTCGCCTACTTCGTAAAGCGATAAAACAAAATTCTGGTAAGTTGGAGAATAAGAAAGTCCTATGGGATTAATCCAAACTTTGAGTCTAACTTTTTTTTCCTAAAGAAGTAAGTCATTTCTGTTTTGTGTTTTGTTTCATTACAATTTATTTAGGGTCTATGTTGTGATTTATAAAAATCTATTTAGAGGCCCTTACTGTAAACAATTACCAAAAGAAATAATGTATGAAAACACTGAATAACATTGCATATAAATATTTCATAAATTTTTTAATTTTTTATTAGCAAGATGTGGTACATTGTTTCAAAACCATTTCAAAACATTGATTACTTTTTAAAAAATATTAATTTTTAGATTCTGTTAAGGGCCAGGTCCAATTTGAGCTCCAGGCTGAGCCCCATTTAACCCCTAACTAAAAATGGACAGAATTCTTGATTTTCTGCCAATTTTAATATAAAAAAAAAGTAAACTGTAGTTTTTCTGAACTCTGAAATGTCATTTTTGACTTTTTTTATATTTGAAATAATTTCTTCTGTATTTGCATTTTTTTGTTTTTTGAAATATCAAAATAAAATCCACAATTTTTTTTTTTAAATGACTTCAAACTTCATAGATTACCTACAAAATGTACAGATTAGAAATTTAATTGACCCCAGATCTCAGCAATGGTCAAATTTCAAACCCTCCTTCTTTTGGTTTTGAAAATGAAAAATTGTGACTATTAACGATCAGGATAAAATTTTCAATACTTACGTACTCAGGGGAGATACACATCTTTTATTTAGATAATTTTTTGTATATACAGTAGTATGGTCAGGTGGGGTGACTTGGGTCACTTTTTTGTGGGGTGAATTGGGACACTAAATATAAATAGAAAAAAAAATTTTTTTTAAATTTATCATTCAATAGCCACACAGTAGTACTACAAGTTTTTAGATTATCTTTAATTCTAGTTTTTATATTTTAAAAAAATTATAATGTTAGGGGAGAATTTCCTTAAATAGAAAAATTTGAAAAATGTGACTTTCTAAACTTTTGTTATAAAAATGAAAAGCTTGCTTGGAGGATATTTTTATATACAGTTGAGTATGTTAGCTTTAAACTGGCAAAGTAAACTTTTGTTTCAAACAATACATAGCTAGTGGTCAAATCACTGGGCCTAACTTGTCCTAATTCACCCCATATAAAAATTGATGATGGGGTGAATTGGGATATCATTGTTATTCTTATTTTATGTATTATTATTGATATTTTTATTACCTATATATAAATATTTTAATATAATAGTTACTTATATTTAGATTAAAAATTGAATAAAATTAAATTTAACAGTTGCTGAAATTCCAAGAAGTGGTCCCAATTCATACCCTGAATGGGGTGAATTAGGATACCCCTACATTTTTAATTCTTATTTTATGTAATCATTCATATTAACAATACTAGATATTTACCCTAATTTAATATAATAAACAATTGCCTATTTCAAGAAACTTTCATAAAAAATTAATTTAGAGGCACTAGGGATGTACCATCTTTAGAACTAATTTCGAGTTCTTCATTATCTATGTATATTGTATTTAAAGAGATACCTTATATATAATATATATATAATATATAATATATATTATCTAAAAATAAAATTGATAAAGAGAACTTCTATAATATTATTATTATATGAAATCAATAAAAAAATAGTTTAGTAGTAAGCAGAACTGGTCATCACTTGAGATTTTTTATAAAAATCACAGAATAGTGCTTACTCTAAAATAATAACGATGAAGAATAAAAAAATGAAAGTGACTGGTAAATATCTTTAGGAAAAAAAGTTACTACCTCTCAATGTTTAAATTTTCCTATAAGATTTTCCTATAAAAAAAAAAAAATAAATTTTTTTTTATATAAAAAATCACAAAATATAGAATAATAAAAAAAATGATTTATATTAATGTTTAAGAAAAAAAGTTACAGCCTCTCAATGTTTAAAATTTTCCTATAGACTTTCTGGCTTAATTCAATTTTTCGTCTGAGTGAAAAATTATTCTAAGTCCAGTGCGGGTATTTTGAAGGGTATTTTTGTTTGGGGGGTATTTGGAGGGTAAAATAAAAATAATGGAAAAAAAGAAAAACTTTGGTAATTCCAAATTTTATATATATATATATATATATAATATAGTATATATATATTATATATATATATTTATATATAATATATATATATAGTATATATATATATTGGTAGACGGGTAATTTTTCCTTAAGAGATATTTTCGGTCACAAGAGTGGGTAATTTCTCATAGCCTGTCGTGGCAACACGTTTCATAGCAGAATCTTAGTTTGAACACATTTTAACGCCATAGAGGCAGCATGATTTAGTTGTTAATTTTGGCAAACTTGATGATGAATTGTATAATTTATTTGACATCTGTAAATATAATAGCAGTTTTCTTGCCAATTTATAGAGCTATTGGTAAATTTTATTTAGAAGTGAAACGTTGCAAAAAATGTAATTACGAGTATCGCAAAAGCAAGAATAGTTATTTTTATCTTTTAGGTTAAATTAGAGATACGAAGACGTTGCCGAAGAAAGGAATATCTTTTAGGTTATTTACCTAGTTATGTGTCGGTAACAAAGTTCGAACCAAAAGATGTTTTTTTTCGTTTTTTTTTGCAAGCTATTGCAAGAAATTACATTAACTCTCCACTCTCTTCCTCTCTCTCTCTCTCTCTATATAGTATATTAATATATATATATATATATATATATATATTATATATATATATATATATATATTATATATATATATATATAATATATATAATAGTATAGCGTCGGGCGGGGTGAAGCGGACCACTTTCGGTATAACTTGTCTCCCGACTCTCCCCTAATGCACTTTTTTGGAAATTTTTTTTTTTGTAAAAATCAGAAGGTTGGGTGTGAAAAACACAAAAAAATATAATGTAAATTCTAATAATAAAAGTTTTATTAAAGTTGGAATAACGCTCAGTCACCCCGACCGTGGAGGGGTGTGAAGCGGACCACCATTGAGGGGTAACTCGGACCATCTGTTTAAATCGTCTTTCTACGTATTTTAATATTTTAATATTATTAATTTTACTTAATATAATAATTAATTTATCATATTAAATTCGTAATAAGTAATAAGAATGTCAATAATGATAAAAAAATAAGAATAAAAATAAAGGTGGTCCGATTCACCCCTTCCTCAATTTTTACGTTCTGTTTGCAGCATTTATTAATAATTTCATTTTTAAAAATAATTTTCACTTAATATAAGTAAACTTTATTTATTACATTTAAATTAAATTATTACAAATAATAATGTCAATAATAATAGGTAAAATACGAAAAACGATGGTGGTCCGACCACCCCCCTATCAATTTTTACGGCGGGGTGATTCGGACCAGTTAGGCCCCGTTTTTTTTGCCACTAATATCTGCTTGGAATCATAAAATTTACTGTCGCTCAGTTTAAAGCTACTACCTCGAGTGTATCCCACTGAAAAACATAAATTAAAATCGATCCACAAATTTTCATTTTAATAACGAAGTTAAAAATAATCAACATTTTTCAAAAGTGAAGTTCATTGAAGGAAATTTTGTACCATTAATTTCTAACATTTTTAAAAATAATAAAAACTTTCTTAGAATAAGATGATCTAAATAAACTTGTAGTACTACCGTGTATTTAAGCGATAAAATTTTTTTTTTTTTTTTTATTATTTTTTATTTAATTTAGAGTGGAACCGATCACGACCCCTCCATAAAGAGGCGGGCCCTGGTCCACCTCGCCCGACGCCTATATATATAGATAGTAACTATGTGTCTACCTAGTTTCGGCCCTTTTCAAAATACGATAGGTAAGGGCACAAACGTGGGCATTTCATAAAATCTATTAGGTCGGCGAACTTGGGTTCCCATATATCCATTAGGTTGGTTAAGTACTTTGG
>JABUQX010072163.1:0-10000 GCA_015478945.1 Trachelipus rathkii
ACTGTGATCATATAACAGGTACATAGAACTTACATTTAGCAACTTACACCTTCACACACAGATTTACTTCCACACAAACAGATTTACTTACACACACAGATTTTCTTACACACAGATTTACTTACACTCGCACATAGATTTACACACACCACACAACACACACACAAACAACCACACACACAACACCCCACGCACTCACTTACACATATAACGTCTAATTTATTAAAACATTTTAATTTTAATTAAACCCGTACATTTATATTACTCATTCAAATATAACTAAAATTATTTCAAAAGTTTCTTAAAACTTCTATAATTAATCAATCATTATTCCTTTGAACAAAGAATTTATTATTAACTGTTAATACTTTTTGGTTATAAATTTATAACTATCAAGTTTTAAAATTATTTTACTAAAATTTTATGAAATTTTATTTTAAAACTTCAAATGCTAAATGTTATTAAAGCAATAAATCAGTTAATCAGTAAGGTCAGCCCCTAGCACTCCTCTACACCAAGCTATGCCGTTTTGTCTATTGACTTTACTGCTTTACATCATCTTTAACCATGTAATAAGTATAAAAATAACATAATAAGTTTCTCTGCTTACATAACATGTATTTTATTAAATCATTTCTAAAGTTCTTATTTAAAAATAAAAATTATTCACTTTCATTTATATTATTCGCTCGATGTCAACTAAAAATAATTTCAAAGTTTTTTTAAAAATAATTTTGTATTTTTCTTTTTTATTATTATTATGTACACTATATTTCACACGAGAAAACACAACAACGCGCACTCCTTACAGATACGAAACTGACTTCTCTCTCTCTCTGTAAAATGTGTTGATAAATTTATAATAACTACTTTAGGATAATCCTTTTTTGTATGCCGGGGCGATTTAGGCCTAATTCCAGGTCAAAATATATTTCAAACTTACCTTTTTCTGTAAAATGTGTTGAAATAACTACTTTAGGCTAAATTTAGGATAAGCCTTTTTTGTATCCCAATGCTGATTTAACCCTAATACCAGGTCAAAAGGTAATTCCAGTATAGACAAGAATCATTGTTATTATTATTATTTTTATAAATATATTTCAAACTGAAACATGCTAGATCGGTAAGATTCTTTAAGCAGTTAAAAAGGAAATGTTTTCCTTACTTGTGATTGGTCGGAGTAATCCTTATCTCTATATGTCGTATGTGATTGGTCGAGAATTATTTTATCGTCTTTTTGAAAATTAACTTTGTTCTTTAAACTTGTATTTGAGCAGGTGTGTGTTTTATTATCTTTTAGACCCAAATTAATCATTTTAAAATCATAGTCATTTAGCTGTTTAAGCGGTGCACAAGTTATTGATTTGTGTTAAAAGTGTTTTTTATTTTTACTAAGTGTATATCATATTTTAATAAATACTTACATTGAGGAATAATTATTTAATTTCACTAGAATAGATAGATAATTAATTCACTAGTTATAAGCTAATCCCAGGCTAACATGAGCCACCGCAAAAGGCAGCAAGCCTCCGCACATCTTGCCGCTGGTGCGTCCCGCCGCGTCCCCCCGCCGCGTGCGCCCGCACAGGCGCAATATTTCCGCGTCCCCGCCGCCGGGTGCCGCCGCAGGCGCAAGTTATTACCTCGCGATTATTATTTAGAAGCACACAATAACACACAGCACGCACACCATCACATACACACACAAACACACACACAAACACACACACACACACACACACCACACACACACCACACACCACACACCACACACCACACACCACCAACGCACGCACTCACTTAACGTTTTGGATAATAATTTTTAAACATTTTTAATTTTTATTTTTATCATTTATCTTGGTGTTTATTTTACTATCATGTTCACTTTAGTTGTTATTTTATTTATAGAGCACACATACTCACACACACGCATACACATATACACACACACACACAAGCACTTGACAAATATAAATAAAATATAAAATAAAAGGTAAACTTTACCCCTCAATAACAATAAACATATTATATATACTATACTATAATATATATATACTAATAATAATAATAAACACCCACTTACACATATAACGTATATTTATTAAAAATTTTATTTTATTTTATTATTAATAACTTAGTGTTATTTATACTTATCTATCATGGCCTATTTGTTTATTATTATTATAATAAACATAACCATATACACACACGTACACACACACCATATATATATATATTACTCACACACACACGATCGATACACAAAACTGACATCATCTCTCTTTTCTACTCTATACTCTGCACTTTAATCACATGAACAGCTGCTGAAAGCATTCATTCTCCGAGAAGTTCGATCATCTTTATCGAGACTCTAAAGGATTCACATATATAGTGTGTATGTCTCATACGATATATATATTACTCTCTCAACGTTTGTGTGTGATGCACATTAATTTAACGTATTTGTATGTCCTATCAGTATTGTTGCTCTTTCTCGGACTTTATGTGTGCCTAAGATATACTATTTTTGATTTAGATTCGTCTACTTTTTGATGTCCGTTTCCGGCTTTGATCTGCATCTTATCTTTTTATTTAATATATTTAAGTGCGTTGTGTATCTCTAATCTTGTTCCATAGTTTTTTTGTAATTAATTTTGATGCTTATTGTATGTTTCATTCTCTCTCTCTTTGCTCTCTGTGCTCCCTCATCTTTGATGGCGTCATTCTTCTTGGATACCACCTCTCAGTCTACATTGTACTCGATTCTCATCTTCTTATAATGCTCTCAGTCTTACACTTTACTCATATCTCTCTTCTTTCTGACCACTTCTACTACTTACCTTACTTAATTTCTTCTCCCCATTCTTCACTCTATATCTCTTATTCCATCTCTCTTCATCGTCACTTCTATACACCTAGACACTTACGCCACTCTCCTTCATTCTAGACACTTCACTCTCCGTCTCACACACACGTTTCTCAATCTTCTTCATACTTATTATTTAATTATATATAATATATATATATATATATATATATAATATTATATATATAATCTATATTATAATTATTATATATATATATATATATATTAATATATATATTATTGTTAATATATTAATATTAATATTAATATATATATTATATAATTTATATTATATATATATTATATAATATTAATTATTTATTTACTATCACGTAGTAATTATTATTAAAATCTATAATAGTTGTGTTTTTGCCATGATTTTAATTGATTCGCATAAAAAATGGTGATTTTTGTATTTTCCTCACGCGACCATCAGTTGAAATATAAAGTAGGAATCTAAACATAAGGATAATATATATAACCTTTGAAGCCATAGTGCCATTTATACCAAACTAAAATTCTCTTGCATACATTCCTGTCGCAGGAGAGGAGTATTATTTTTGTCGGGAGCGACGGCATACTCGCGAGTAAATCGTGTGAGTGACTGTGAGATCTATTCTTTCAATTTCCTATCGTGACAATTGATTTGTCAGTGTTCTTTGGCGAGAAAAGTCACTTATTATGCAGTGCCTAGTGAGCGGGACGTGAGATATTGCTGTTGATAAGAAGGGAGAAGAGATCACCACGGACGGAGCGGGGACGCGGGCGTGCAACAATTTTCACGCGTGGTGTTGGAGAGATATTTGTGAGCTCCTTTAGAAACGGGTGCGGGATAATGTGTACCTGGGATGTGTTGATGCTTATATTGCATTACCTAAGTGAACTCTCAATTATTTCTAATACCTAAACACTACTCCTATAGTGAAATCAATAATCTGAAAAAAATGATTGTATAGCTTGCGGCCATTATGAAATGAAATTGATTTTAATATTAATAGAATATAAAAACTTATTAGATCTAAATCACTTGTAAATATATCACAACATAACTTAACACACACCAAATACAGTTGATATCTTGTACAAACAAGATAAACCATAGCTTAAAATCGTATATGATATATTATTATAAATAGATATAAAATATTGGCTTAAACAAGAAACAAGATAATGTAGAGTATTCTCAGCGTTCTATTTTGAATTTCAAAGCTTTGAAAGGAGAACATACTGTCGGCTCTAAAAATGATTTCAAAATAGATACAAGATTAAAAAGGAACTAAATTATAATATACTTTTTGTGATATACGCTCTCAATTGATAGATTACACACACCGATAGGTCTCATATTAGAGTAGTGAGTAGGAGGATTAGTGATCAAGAATAATACACTTAGGAGTGTATGTGAATATTAATTGTTTAGCGTGTTGTGTAGCACACAGTGCTTAGGAGATTTTGTGAGTGTGAATGCTTAACGAACTGTGCTCTCCATCAGAACATACTTGAGGCTTATATTCATATATTTGAAAATATATATTTAAAAATTAAATTTTAATAAATAAATATTTTTTAAATATTTATAACAATGATTTTTTGATCTATTATTACCTTAGAAGAAATATACCTTTTAATGACCTCTGGTATTTTTGGGTATAATACTATTAAAACAAGAGATATATCAAATTCTTCAATATGTTTTATATCCTATAATTTTATAGGGTTAAGTGTGTGGTTTCACTTCGTCTCTCTCTATAATGTTATACTGATCGTTGTTTAATTGGTTTTATGTGTGCATATGATGGCTGGTTGTTGGCTAGTTGAGTCACGCACTATTGTTAGTTGAGTTGGACTGTGCAGTGTAGAATTGTTAGTCGTTTATGTTTGAGTTGCTTATTCTATACGCTTTGGTGCGTAATATGACTATTTGGAGGTTTTCATGGTGTATTTTAGTGTGTGAGCGATGGGTGGGTATGTTGCGTGTGTTATTTTGCGTGGGAGGATCAGTTATTGTATGTGTTCTCTCTGCGATGAGCTTGATTAGTTGTCGTGTGCCTCGTTGGGTCTGGCGACTCGCGCATATGCGTATGGTGGTGATCTTTATTGTCCGACTCTTTATAGCGTATGTTGTTGATTAGACTAGCTGCATAGCGCGTGTATGGTGTTGATGCATCCTGCTGTAATTACTAGACATCGGCATTTTTAGTGATCGTGTGTAGATGTAACGGCGTGTTTATATTGGTGTTTGGCGGTTATGTGTATTGTTTCTGTGTGGATTCGCAGATGGGTTTTATAGCTATGTGTTACGGCGTGATGTATGTGTTTCTCGTGATGGATTGTTAATGTACATATAATTAATTAATTAAATTATTATATATATATAATAGAAAATTACGAATTATTTTATTTAAAAAACTTGATAAAATTTTATTATATAGTTGATAATAATCTATGAGTACGATATAAATATATTAAAATTGATAAGTGAATAATATATTTAGTTATTTTTTATTTATAAAAATAAGAATTGAAGATTTTTAAATTAAAATACATGTTTATGTAGCAGAGAAGAACTTATATATTTGTTATTTTTATATACTTATTATTACATGGTTAAGATGAATAGTTAAGCATATAAGTATTGTATCAATATATTGAATACAAAACGTGGCTCTATTAATATAGCTTGGTGTTTAAGAGTGGGGTTCATATAGGTGACTGATCATTTACTGATTTATCATGTGATTTTATATTGCTTTAAGGTTAACGTATAAAATTATTATTATGTTTTTATTATTTCATAATTTCAATATTAATATATTTAGTAATAATTAGATTATTTTTTAAAACTTTTTGAGATAGTTATAATAAAAATTTAATAAAACATAAGTATTTAAATCAAGTTATAAATTATAATAAATTCTTTTAGTTTATAAAGATAATGATTGTAATTTATATTAGAAATGACAGCATATATATTCTATCTTGAAAAATATTGGAACTGTCATTAATATGAATTATAGTTAATAATGTGAATGATGTAAATTATAAATGTATTATAGTACTGATGTTTAATTAATATATATAACATATAATATATTTTTAATATTTATTAATTATTGATTATATTGATTGATAAGTGTAGTGTGCGTGGATGTGTATGATAGTGTATGTGTGTGTATGTGTGTAGTGTTTTAGTGTTGTGTGTGTTGTTGTGTTGTGTTGTGTTGTGGTGTGTTAGTGTTAAATCTATGTGCTCACGTAAGTGTTAAGTATATAATGTGAGTGTGTATAGTATATAATTGAAGAAGAGTGTCATAGTCATTGTCTTAAGTTATGCGTAAAATAATAAATCTGTGTGTGAGTGTAAGTGTATAAATTGTAGTTGATCTTATATGGGTAATAAAGATAGTAAGTTAGATCATATATGATGATTGATGTGTATAAGTATTAATTAAGTTAGCTATGTTGATGTATAATAGTTGATATATGTGAGTTAGTTATGCTGTGCTTAGTGTGCTTGTAAGCGTTGATGATATTAAGTGTTTATATATAATTGTATTGTTAGTTCTATGAGTAATAATGTAAGTTGTCATAAGTGTGAATAGTGTTTATATAAGTGTTATTGTGAATATGTGTGTATTATACGTGTTATAAGTGATTAGTGATGTGTGTGGTGTGTGTGTGTGTTGTAGTGTTGTGTGTGTTATGATGTGTGTGTGTTGTGATGTTTGATGTGTATTGATGTGTGTGTAGTGTGTGTGTTCTCTATATAATAATAATAATTAGGTATATATTATGAAGTAATATTTTTTACATTATATTAATAATTTAAAATAATATAAATATAAAAATAAATAAAATAATAATATATAAAAATAATATTAAATTAATAATAAATATATATATAAATATATAAGAATTAAATACAATAATAATAAAATACTACATATATGTTAAATAATATATGAGTTTAAGTCAGTAAACATGTTGTAGTTATAAAGCATGATATAAAGCTAGAAAGAGATAAAGCAGTAATATAAGCAGTATAAAGTTAAATAGGCATTATAATATATATATATATATATATTCAAAATATATGCTTTGGGCCTATAGTTTAGACCTAGGTGCGAAAATGTACTAAGTTTCACTTTTCTTTCAGTTCTGTTTTAAAATTTGTAAATTTTTATTCTATTTTATTTCACGGCATGAATTAAAAAATATTTTTGTACGATAGTTTATTATGTTATGTAGTTTTGTGGTTTATTAGACAAATTATATGGTGCGTTAGTTTACACTAGAAATTCGTTACAATCTAACAGCTTCGCGGCCACAGAATAATAATGTTATATGACATGTGCAAACTTTCAATGGGATAACGAATTGCAACCATTACAAAGTATTTTATAAACCAATGAGCATTCACATATATTTAACTTTGTATTGAAACAATTTGTTTCACGTGGTGACTTTGGAGGGTGAATTTCCAAGTTTACTTGGAGATTCACACCTAACACCCAGTCACTTCTACAGTTCTTAATTTTAGAAGAATAGAGAATATTTATTGAAAATTCAAGTGGTAGAGAAAATAAATCTAACAAAATGACTATACCTGGAAAGTAATCAACATGCTACATAAGCTTTACCTTTAATCACAAGAGTATACTGGCATTAGAATACATAAACTTTAGCACCATTAGAAATTTTTATAAATCATCTAATTCATTGCACAATCATTATTTAACCTAATAATTATATATATATAATAATAATATATATAATACTATTACTATATAATACCTAATATATATAATTAAATTATATATATTAATATATATTATATTATATATATATATATATATATATATATATATATGGCTTTACATTTATTAAATTTTCACATTGCACTTGATTATTCTTATTTATGTACACTTTATTGCCAGACAGCTTTACTAAGGGATAGGGGCCATGATATACGGTTCTAGTTTGTTTCTGCCATACTGCTGATTTTTAACTAGTACAAATTTTGCATCTTGCAGACTATTTGGTACATATATTTTGGGGTTCTTGGCAGAAAATTCTGGTGACAGAGGGAGTCCTAAGAATAATTTTAGTTTTTCAGCATTAGTTTTCATGGACATGGGGAAGTAGGACTCCAGCTGATCTATTAAGGCTCCAGGGAGAGTTGGATTTTGACCCATCATTAAGATGGCAGGGGTGATTCCTTCTGAGTTTAATGAGGCAGTACGCAGACACAATATCACAATAGGGAGAAGATCTAGCTAATAATACTTCACATCTTCCAATTCATCCGACAGCATAGCTCGCAAAGATCTCAATAAAGTTCTATGAGAGTTTTCCATGAGGCCATTGCTCTGTGGGGTATAGGGGGAGGTCAAGTTATGCCGAGATCCAGCTCCTCACACACACTCTTGACTAGGTCCGACGTAAACTGCGCTCCTCTCAGGGTTGTGGAGTCGGTTCAAAAATTTTCCGACTCCGACTCCGACTCCGACTCTGACTCCACCCTCTTGAAAATTACTGACTCCGACTCCACCCTCTTGAAAATTACTGACTCCAACTCCAACTCCGACTCCGACCTCTTGAATTTACCGACTCCGACTCCGACTCCGACTCCACCTTTTTGAAAATTACCGACTCAGACTCAGACTCCGACTCTGACTCCGACTCCAACCTCTAGAAAATTATCTATATGAAAAATTATATATATATATATATATATATATATATATATATATATATATTATATATATATATATATATATATATATATATTATATATATTATGTATATATATGTGAGAGTTTTGTTACCTGTGGTTAATGTATAGTAGGTGAGCACTATGGTTTGGAATAAGAGGTATAGATCTAAAGTAAATGGTTCAGATGGACATCTTAGGGGTGTGCTTAGGTGTGAGAAGAATTGATAAAATGAGAAATGAACATATTAGAGAATTATGTGTGTGTTGTGGGGTAAATTAGAGAATAATGAAAGTACGGTTGAGATGGTTTCATCATGTGGGGGGAAAGGATGGATGATAGTCGGTTGGTTTAAGCGGATGTATAGTGTGAGTGTGCTGGGAATCGAACGGCTGGGAGATCGAGGAAAAAGTGGATTGAGTCAGTAAAGAAATGCCTGGAGGAGAGAAATGTGAGTTTGGCAGAGGCGAGAAGAAAGGTGGATAATAGTGGTGAATGGCGGGGTTTGGTGAGGAGGTATTGTTGTGGCCCACATGGCAGGGATTAACCAAACATTAACGAGATACCATAGTGAGGGTCCGTCCGTCTTCCGTGAAGCTCTTAAGGTGGTTTTCTGAATGCGACGAGTTTTTCACTAAAAGGTATAAGGGGGCGGTAGGCTGGGCTTTCTTTTCGACTTTCGTCATATTCTTCTAACTTCTTTTCTGTTTCTAGTGCACATGCTTCCACCTAACCCCTAGTTTTGGGGAGAGAAGGTGGGTGGCAATGATGATGATGATAATTTAAAAAGATATTAAATTAATTTATATAATATATATATATATATATATTATATATATATATATATATATATATAATATATATATATATATATATATATATATATATATATATATATATATATATATATATATAATTATTATATATATATATATATATATATATATATATATATATATATATATATAATATATATATATATTATATATATATATATCTATATATATATATATATATATATATATATTATTAAAGTGCTTAAAAAATGTAAATTTATATATTTAATAAAGATTATTTTCTCTATATAACATTAATGTATATATATGGCAGTAGCAAAAAAAATTTCGGGGTGTTTTAGATTAAGATATATATATATATATATATATATATATATATATATATATATATATTATATATTATATATATATATCATATATATATATATATATATATATATATATATATATATATATATATATAGTATATATATATATATATATATTATATATATATATATATATATATATATATATATAATATATATATATATATATATATATATATAATAACTATATATATATATAATATATATATATATATATATATATATATTATATAATATATATAATATAATTAAATA
>JABUQX010072163.1:15000-20000 GCA_015478945.1 Trachelipus rathkii
TTAGAGTTTTCTATGCTTTTCAAAGGGAAAGAAGAGAGATAGCGAGAGAATCTATCAATCAATGTTCACAGGTACTTATAGCTTTTGCATTTTTTGAATGTCGATATGGACAACCTGAAATTTGGCTGATTCTGGCCTATAAGATTCATATGGAGGGCTTATTCTGCGAAACGATTTAGACCTCTGGCATGCATCACAACTTTGTACAAATTGCTTTACATACTTTGGCATATTTTTTCATACAAAGCGATATTTAAGGGATGCCAGAGTTTCCTTATCACCATAATGCCCTAAAGAATGAGAATAAGAAAAAACAGGAAGAATAAAGGATTCTGGAACAAAGACACGTGGAGAAAGTGGAATAGATTCATCAACGACTAGGGAGACCAAGTCATTCTGATAATAGTAGAGTCTTTTTGTAAACTTAAGACCAATATTTTCTTGGTTATTTAAATATTTCTGAAATTGTACATCAGTTTCTTGTGCTGTTTGCAGTTCTTTGTAGTGAATCTTTCATTCAAATAGCTTAAATACTTCATTGGCGTAAATATTGACAATTGATGCAAGTGCATAACCGTCATCCTCTATTGAAGAATTCTGCTGGGTTAGAAAATCTGGTGAAACCAAGACTTCATCACAGGATACTTCTGGAATGGCTTCTGCTTTAGGTATCTGATCTCCAAATTGAAGAGAAGAGCTTGTTGCTGAACCTATTTCTACTTTTTTCGCAGAAGTGGAAGGAGTGGGCAAATTTGGTGGCCATTCAGGGGCTCTCTGAGCTGGGTTTCTACTCAGAAAATCTGCAAGAATATTTTCTGATTTAATATGATATACAGTCAAATCATACTCAGACAAGAAAGTTAGGTATCGCTGTTCCCTTGCTAGCAAGTGATTAGCGTCAGTCTCTCTTTTAAGCGACTGTGTGACTGAAAGATTGTCACAAAACACATCTACCTTTCTTGCTTCTACTATGTGGGTAAATTTCTTAATTGTTTTAACCAAGACAGGGAGTTCCTTGCTGTATATACTGTAGCCAATTTCAGTCGGATTCAATCGATAACTGTAAAATCCCAGCGGAACCGTTTTTTCATTTTCTGTAGAAAATACTACACCAGCCAAGGCTGTCTGACTAGCATAAGTGAAAACAGATATTTGAGCATTATTAGAAGGAAAACCCAAAGATATAGCATTTTTGTGGGCCAAATTTGACATATTATAGCTTCTTCTGCCTCAGGATTTTTCTACTCTGCGTTGAGAGTATGGCGCACCTTTGAGAAAGGAAAGTAGAGGAGAAATAATTTCGGAAATACCAGGAAGAGAAGAGCGAAGATAGTTTAGACTATCTATGAAAGAATGCCTATCTTTGATAGTCCTTCGGGTTTTTGGGATGTTCCATAATAGCAGTGGTTTTACTCTTATTAGGGAGCATGGACCTTTCGGACACATCAAAAACCTAATTATGTAACCCGAGATTGTCCAATTTGAACTTATCAGCTCTAAGTTTCAAATTAAAAGCTTTTAACCTGTTCAGTACCATTTCTAAAATCTTTAGGTGTTCATCATGAGTAGGAGTGGCGATGAGGATATCATCTATGTATATAAAAATGTTAGGCATTTTAGAAAGAATTAACGATGTGTACTTTGTGAAGCCATTAGTAATAGAATGGAAACCTTCTACAATGCTCATAGATCAGTGAGATAGGAAATAATTTCACCAGTTGATTTCGAATGTCGAAAGTCATACTGA
This sequence comes from Trachelipus rathkii, assembly GCA_015478945.1. Classification (NCBI taxonomy): domain Eukaryota; kingdom Metazoa; phylum Arthropoda; class Malacostraca; order Isopoda; family Trachelipodidae; genus Trachelipus; species Trachelipus rathkii. The sequence goes on from JABUQX010072163.1 coordinate 16,748, forward strand.
CGATCTGAAAGAAGGGAATGAGATTCCATATGATCGAGGAAATGAGAGTTAAGGAGAGTTTCAAAGATTTTAGACAGATTAGAAGATAAAGCAATAATAAGTCGATAGTTAGAAGGATCAGAGCGACTACCTTTTTTCGTGATTGGCTGAATAAAAGCGCTCTTCCAGCACTGAGGAAAAGTATTAGTATTAAGGCATAGAGAGTAGAGTTGAACGATGGCAGGATGTGGCATAACTACGAGGACCTTCGTAATATCCAACGATGTGTCAATTACATTTTTTCGTAAAACGAATGGAAAGCAATATATTACCTGTATTCCAATTGAAGGTGCAAGTAATAGACCTTTAATCATGTATGTTGAAGAATTCCTCAAGATTATCGACAGCGTTGAAGCTTGGGTAAAGAGTGAGTATGTGTCATCTGAGGCATCGTCTCCTGCTGAAATCAGGGAAGACAGCTTGAGAGGCTATAATAGAATAGATGTTGCTTTCACTGCATCTGATAATGTTAAAAGTATTGATGTACGCAACTATTGGAAACCCAATGATGCTGTCACATTCATGCGTACGTGTATAGGTTTCACTGTTCAGTCATATGAAAATATAACAGCTTTGTTTGAAATGAAAAATGACTTAAAGTCTCATCTTAAAGATGTTGACATACTCGAGGACTTAATTCATAAAGCTCATGGTGTAATCTACGATATTTACACCGAAACATGTGGTTTCCCGTATAATGCAGTATACAGAAATGCATTAATAACTATCAGCCAGGATACGTTTACTTCTCTCTGGCGTGAGCGAGTGAGTGCTGTTGAACCGAAATATGCAGAAAATGGTTTAGTGCTGCAGGTTGCATTTTTTGCTTACTCTTTCGGATGGAGTTGAATCTCTGGAGATAATATATAGAACTTGCTTCAATTTATACACGAATCCTATGTCCCTTGATTTAGATGGATTCAATATATTTAAATAAAAACTTATATGTTTGAATATGTATATATTTTATTTTTATGTTCTTTTTATTGGAAATTATATGTTATACACCTGAAAACTTGTTTTACTGTCCTTATGTACGCTTTGTTGTTTAAGATGTTGGGGCTGGCTGTTTTATTCGTGCAAGTCCATTGTGTGTTAGTAATGTATGTTCAATTTAGAGCTTTACAAGAGAAATAAACTTTACTTGTTGTCTTACCCCTTAGGTATTTTATGCTGGTTAGGTTAGGTTTATGCTAAATTTTTTGTTATAAATATTACTATGTAATGTAAAAATTAACATTGTCGTGTTGGTGAGAGTTATGTTTGATAAAGTACGAATTGGATTATGTTTTTTGGGAGTCTTGTTAGTTACTTTTTTACTGTTGATAAGTTTGGACCTTTGTTAATGTTAGCAGTTTAATCTTGCTTAAGATGTGTCAGGCTTGTCGTAATATATAATATTCTTAGTTCCTGCCATGTTACGGTGGGCTTTTATTAATGTGAGAAACTTTGTTCGTTAGCATACTTTCATTGGTCTGTATGATAACTACACAAAGGTTATGGTGATTTTTTGTTAAATATTTACTATGTTTATGTTAAATTAACATTGTTATGTTAGAGACATGCTTGAACAAGGTGTGAATAAGTTACGTTTTGGATGTTATGTTAGTTCCTTTACTGTTGTAAGTGTGAAACTTTGTTAAAGTTAACAGTTTATTCTGTTTAAGATGTGTTAAGTTTGTCGTTGGGGGTTATATTTCATAGTTTAGATGAAGCTAAGTAACTTTAATAATGTGATGTTACTGTGTCAGTGTAAAAAGGTTAACGATTAAATATGTTAGAGATATGCTTTGAAAAAAAGTAAGAACATAGGTTAACGTTTTGCATGCAGGTTAGCTACTTTTAGTGGTGTTAAGTGTGGAACTTTGTTAATGTTAACTGTTTATTCGTGTATAAAGAGGTTGTGTTAGGTTTGTCTTTGTACATTATTTTCTTTAGTTATGTTACGCATGTTTAGCTTTAATTGATATGGAAACCTTATTTATGTTAGAAGTATAATTCGTTGAATCAGTAATGATAGTTTAACCCATGTTGTGATACAATTGTTTGCTAAATGTATGTGTCAGTGTAAGGTTAACGTTATAAGTTAGAGATATGCTTGACAAGTGTTGAATAGGGTACGTCTTTGTATGCCTATGTTGGGTTACTTTATTTAACTGGTTGTTATGTGGGTGGAACTTGTAACGTTAACAAGTTTATTCATTGTTTAAACGGCGTGTCAGGTTTGTCTTTGTGGGTTATATTCATAGTTTAGATGATGTTAAGTAAGTTTTATTAATGTGAAAACTTTGTTACGTTAACATATATTGATTGATCTTTGTATAAAGAACTTGATTTTATGTTATGTTTATCCAAAATGATACTCGAAATGTGACCTGAATCAATAGATCAATAGATCAATAGATCAAGAATGGACAGGAGGGGGGCCGGGATGGTGGTTTAATTTACTGATTTACTGCTTTAGGGTATGTAAACGTTACAATTTTAGTAAAAAATTTGACTTGAATCAATAGATCAATAGATCAATAGATCAAGGACGGACAGGAGGGAGGCGGGATGGTGGTTGGATGGTGGTTTGATTTACCGATTTACTGATTTAGGGTATGTAAAACGTTACAATTTTAGTAAAAAATTTGACTTGAATCAATAGATCAATAGATCAATAGATCACAACTGGACAGGAGGGTGGCGGGATGGTGGCTGGATGGTGGCTGGATAGTGGTTTGATTTACTGATTTACTGCTTTAGGGTATGTAATACATGAAAATTTTAGTAAAAAATATGACTTGAATCAATAGATCAATAGATCAATAGATCACAACTGGACAGGTGGGTGGTTGGAGGGGGGTTGAATGGTGGTTTGATTTACTGATTTACTGCTTTAGGGTATGTAAAAACGTAAATTTGTAAGTTATAAAACAAAAAGAATAAGAAATTTTATTTATTTATTTATTTATTTATTTATTTATTTATTTTTTTATTTTTATTTTTTCTTGATGGTTTTGAAACCATTATTTTCGAAATCTACAGACCCAATAACCTATATAAAGACACCAACATTGTTGTTATACGAATGTTTATTAACTTGGCACCGCAGCAGCTCCAGCACCGGTGCCGGAGCCAACTCATCAGAATCCAATACCAAGTCTTTCTAGAAATTACACTCTGAATCCTCTCACCAAATTTCAGCTTTATACGATCAATTAATTTTTTT
>JABUQX010072163.1:25000-32500 GCA_015478945.1 Trachelipus rathkii
GAACCGTCTTTTGCAAATGGCCAGTAATCTAGGATCTGAGGTACCTCCTGAGCATCGGTGTCAGAGCAGACGGTATTGGGGTTTGAAAACGAAAGATAACTTGTACACATGATGTATTCTCTTCGAAGAAAGAGTGGCATCACATTGGATTCAACTTCAAGGCTCACCTGGAGGGACGATCGAAAGGCTCCAGTGGAGATACGATACGGATCGCTTCTTTTTGGATGGGATCTAACAGGTGTAGTGTGTTGTGGAGGCCTGACCAAATACTGCACAGCCATAATCCAGTTTCGATCGGATTAGGGCTACGTAAGACGTAAAAGGGATTTGCGATCAGCAAACCCCAAGATTTTGAGGCGAGATGACGGTAACAGGTCAAGTGGGTGCTGATGAGTTGTTTTTAGGTGTTAATATGCGGCTTGCATATGTTAAGTGGGTCATCTAGGATCGAGCCCTAGAAATTTGACCTGTGAAGTTTACACGAACTAGGCGAACCATATAAGTTTAGGTTCGCTGGAAGAAGGTGGCAAGTCCTTCGAATTCCCTTTTTTCTTAAAAACCACCACTGCAGGTTTTGGTGGGAGAAAATGGAAGCCATTGGGAGCTAGCCCACTGTGAATATTTTCAATAGCTAGTTGAAATTGGCCGTTCGAGAAAGGGCAGCCTGGCACCGGCTATGTATATAGCCAAGTCATCGACATATAGAGAAAATTGACAGTCGCTGGAAAAGAGGTAACAATATATCATTAAATCCAAAAGCAAATAGTAGTACACTTAAACACTACCCTGCGGAACGCCTTCATCCAAAGTAAAGTGGCGTGACAGAATAGAAGAGCACCGACCCTGGATAGATCTGTGTGATAAAAGGCATTTGATAAAAAGAGGGGAGTTGTCCGCGGAAACCCAGCGAATGGAGTTTTTAAGGAGGAATCCCAGTTCTCCTCCACGTTGTGTCGTAAGTTTTTTCAAGGTCAAAGAAGACACCAAGAACCATCCACCAGTTGAGAAGGCTTCCTCGGATGTCCAATGGTCTAGGTTTTACCATACCAAAGGGGTCGCAGTCGGAGCGATTTTTGCGGAAACCAATTGGAAGTTTGAGAAAGCTTGACGGCTCTCCAGAACAGGGAGTAAAAGCGGCCTGAATCCATTTTCTCCATTAATTTACGGGAATGACAGGTCACCGAAATTGGTCTTTGGTTGTCTGCCAACTTTGGATCTTCCAGGTTTGGAGATAGGAATTACAAAAGCTGTAGTCCCAAATAAGAGGAAAACGAAGATTCGATCCAGAATTCTGTTATAAATCCCAGCAAAAATTGCTGACGGCCGAAGGATGGATATGACGGAGCATGATGGTAAGATCATGTCTGGAACCAAAGGGCACCGTTCTTTGCTATTTGCCCAATCGCAGTTGGATACTCTGCAAGTGCTAAAAAGACGGTTGTAGGTATGATCTTCTCCTTTCGCTGTTGAAAAGTCTGGAAGTGCTGTGTCAGTTCTCAGTTTTTGAAAGGCTTCAGTGTAGCGGAATGAACTCGAAATGGCTAGCAAAGCTAATAACCTAACGCATCGCTTACCACGCCGGAGCGAAATCGTATAGTTATTTTAGCGTCCATAACGGAGGACGTGGGTGAAGAGTCATGGGCGTACCGAGATATTTTTTCTGTGTAACTTCCACACTAAGGAAGGGGAGTTGTGGAGTTAACAGTCGATATGTAAGTTTGAAAATATACTGTTTACGCGTTTGACGATTAATTCGCCTAGATCTCGCTGCGGCTGCTTTGAAAATAATCATGTTTGGGGTAGTACGGGCATTTTGTATTGGCTGTAGAGTTCTTCTTCTCTCGTTTGGCTTGTGCCAACTCTTGGGACCACAAGGGGGTTCCCGACCGCTTGCCGACCGCCTGCCTGAGGAAGACTGTGGAATGCAAGCTTCCGCTGCCAAGTGACTACTTTCTGGAAGAAGCGAAAGGCATCATCAACAGTCGGAAATAGTTTATTAAAAGGAGAAAGAGGGATAGCTGTCGCCTGATAAAAAGGAGCCACTCCGCTCGATCATAACGCCAGCTGGAGTTGGGTTTTTGCATTGGGCTTGGAGCAAGCTCGTTTAATGCTATTGGGTAATGATCGCTGCCGAATAGATAATCCAAGCGGGACCAGGTTCAAACGATCCTAAGGGAATGGGAGCAAAAGGAAATGTCGATACAAGAAGAAGTGTGGTGTATCTAACGTTCATAGGTGTAGGGAGTCCTGTGTTGAGGCATCCCAGGGAAAAGGGGTTAGGAGATCTATTAAGGATCTTGGACGTAGATGAAGTGACAGAGTCACCCCATAATGGGGTGGCGGAGGTTGAAGTCACCTAGTATAAACAACTGGAGCAGGGAGCTGTTTAAAAAGATCTGCTAAGCCGAACTTAGTAAAATTCACTACTTGGAGGCAAGTAGATTGAACTATAGTAGGTCATGATAACGTGAAGTCTTGCCGCAACTGCAATGAAGTTTGGTTTTGGAGAGGGACTGGGGAATAGGGGATAGATTGTGAATGATATTCCTGCTCCTCCCCCTATCATTGTCACCTCTTTCTATAGAAGTTAACGCCGATTTATATTCAGATGGTTGAAGGAAGTCACGATGACATAGTCGGAGTTCTTGCAAACAAATACACTTTGGTGTACATATGTTTATTAGTTGAACAAGTTCTTCGAAATTAGAGTAATATCCACGACAATTCCATTGAAGAAAAGTAGTCATGGTGAGTTATTAATGTTATGATGGTGGTCTATTAGAGACAATTGTCTCTATGTGACTGGGGGTAATGTTAGAGGTGGGTTCGGATTGAGAGGGAAGGTTGAGACGTGGGTCTCGGCGAGGAGGGGGAACAAAACCTGGGGGGCCAGGGTAGTCATACACCAGAGATTTATTAGGTTGTATGACGTCTTTTTGGGAGGAGTTTCAGATGTATTTGGTGAAAGAGCTTCACCATGAATGCGAGATAAGTTGAATTCAACCGAATCCAACTTGTTATGTGGGTTTGGTTGGTTAATAGACGAGCATTCGTAATGCTCATATTTATTAGTGAGAGCAGTTTCAGAATCCGCTTGGCAAGCAGATTCAGAAATGTTGGGGGCAATAGAGTTTGGTTTCCATTGGAAATGGGGAAGGAAAGGTGTATCCAGAAGGGTTATTGTCTTTTGAGAAATGTATTTGGGGTTACGGACATCGATTTCCAATAATGGATTTCGATGAATTGGCAGGTTTCTGAATTATGGAGATTTCCAGTACTTCATCATGCGGGTGATTTTGGGAAATTGGGTAGTTTTGATTGGAGAATGGGACCTCTGGTCCATCTTCAATGCCTCCATCAGACCCAGAACGTTTAGAGCGTTTGCGACGTTTACGTTGAACAGTTTTCCATTCACCTTTCTCGGAAGTGCAGGAAGCATTAGAAAGAGAATGGGTCATCGCATATCACAAGCTCCATTTGGGAGCTGTTATCCAATTCATCTTCCTAGGGTATAGCAATCCTTAGATAGGGCTGATAAGGAACACCTCGGGAGAAGAATTATAGGAAGAATCAGAGGAACTAAAACTGTCTTGTAGACTATTAGATGATTGGTTGGTGAGTTGTTCATTAGTTGAGATTACTTGGGTACAGTCTATTAAAGCCTTTGCATTTGTCTTAGAAAGTAGACTTATGGCGAGGTCTCTTCTGAGTTGCATTTTTTACATCTGGTTTACTTGTTTAGTTGTTTAGAAATTCGAATGTTTTATTTTTAGCGAATAATCTTTAACTTGGCAACTATTCTTTTCTGTGTGTTTTTAAAACATCTTTACCAGGGGTTTTAGTAATAGTGGGAGAGGCGAATTAAGGGACAAAGAGAACCGTCTCTTGCATAAGTTTGGTGAACCAGTTTGGTGAGTATGGGATCATGTGGCTTGGGAGGAAGGTTGTTTTCCAATTTTTTGGAATTACATGGGCAGGTTGAGTTCATTGGCAGAATATTGAGAGTTAATGCTCAGGATAGGCTTGTTTGATGGCTCTTTGGACGGGAGATTGAATCAAGGGCTGCTTTTTTACTCTTTGAGAAGTTGGTAGTGTGGGCAGTACAGGTAGACTGGTTGCAGTACTTGCCTGAGTTTTCATCAACGAATTTAGAAGAGGAGTTCTTATTAGGAGAGGGGTGTGTGTTGGCGATTAAAACGTGAAGGCGTTGGGTAAGCTGTAATTGTGCGTAAGTTTGGAAAAAAAAAATTTTTTTTTTTTGGGAAAAAATTTTTTTTGGGGTTTTTCTGAAAATTAAATTTTTTTTTTTTCGTTGAGCTGGCGTATAGCATCTCTCCTGCTCAATTTCTGTATAGTACATAGTTCCAAAACCTCCTGTTAAAACAGGTAGACGAGCATTTGAAAGAGGAAGCACTGTGGGGTCCTTTACAGTTTTTGCATTTAGGGGTATTTTCACATGGAGTGTGAAATAATTCTCCGCAGATTGGGCATATGTCTTCCTGTCCCCTACAGTATTTTCGGGGATGACCAAACGGTTGACATTTAAAGCAACGTCTGGGTCGAGGGATAAACGTGCGAACACTGTAACTTGTGAACCCTATTTTGACCTTTGTAGGTGGATAAGGGGTATTAAAGGTCAGTAGTAAACGGGGGTTTGGTTTGTCAGGAGTTTCCCGGCGAGGGGGAAATCTATAAATGTTTGTGACGGAAAATCTTTTCTGTTGGAGTTCTTCCAAAACGACAGCTGTGTTTTCGTCTCTCTGAATAGGACAATAAATAGTGCCTTTAGATGTGTTCTATGCTTCAGGAGTAGAAATAACTAGGACATCTCCAAGAGACGTTAAGGATTACAAGATGGAACTTTGATTTTCGTTAGCAAGCTTTTACGAGAATGGACCCATTCCTCATCAATGTGGACTGGAGGGTTCTTCAACCTCCTAGGGCTTTTTCGAGTGCTCTACTGAGAGGAATGGTTCTGTGCCAGTAAGAGTTTTGGAGGTAGCGGATCGTAGTATGTAATACATCGGGAATGACATGTGTCTGCTGACATTCCTGGAGGGGGTGCAGCGTATGGAGTACGAATGAGTACGACTATTACGGGGCACTTTACGGGATTGGCTCCGGGCCGTTGGGGCACGCTGGGCGTGTTTGGGGTTTGCTGGTCGACGAATCGATGAAAATTTGCCAAAGGACCATCAGGTGTAGGAGAAGGAAGTACAGCATAGGTACAAGGTCTAGAAGTAGTTAGGGACCGTGGTAGGGCCAAGCTGGGAAGCTGGCAGATGGTTCTGCTCCTCTCCTTGATTTAGTAACGTGTTTTCTTTAAAAGACTTTTCCATAAAAAATTTTTACCAGCAGAACTTCGTCCCTGGAATGAACAGCAATAGCAATAAAGCCAAATGAGATATAAATGTAATACAGATTGGACTGGACAAGGCATAAATATTTCATAAGGGAGGGTATCCTTCTCTCCATAGCAGGTCAACAGTCCAGCAGACCCACACAACACCCGGACCCCACGCCGTGGGTGGGCTGTGGGATGTGGCCTCGGCAAAGATTCCTCCCAACCTTTAACGTGGGGTCCCACCCGTGTCCACACGGCACCTAATGTCTTCGCGTAAAGTCCGAGTTTTACACCAAGTGCAGAACAGCCTCCTCAGTGTTAGCCAAGCTCAGGTTCCCTACAATTGGCGGCCCGGTCAGAGGTGAGCGTAAATGGCCGGTTTTTCAACTGTACCCTCATCCACGGGGAGGAGGTGGGGTGAACTGTAAACCCGTGCGGGAAGAGGCACCAGATAGCCCAAGGGGATGTGATGGGAAAAGGGGAGGGTAACCTTATACAAAAATTAAACAGAACTTAATGGGTTGGGAAATTAAAAAAAAAAAAAAAAAAAAAAAAAAATATAAAAAAAAAAAAAAAAAAAATATAATATATATATATATATATATATATATATATATATATATATATAATATATATATTATATATATATATATATATATATATATATATATATTTATATATATATTAATATATATATATATTAAGCTCAACTTTCCCAGCGAAAAGCAACTTTGGCAAATTGCACAATAGCCTACAGCCCTACCTCTCTAGCCTCCCCTACTCTGCCCTCCCCTATTCCTGGCTGTAACTTCAGGGGAGGGTCCAATATTGGGGATTTTGGGACCCCATTTTGGCCCCGTTACCTAAATTGGATCATAAAATTTTTAAATTTGCAGACATTTTTGAATGGGAACAAAGCCAAACCGCAGCTTTTTTTTTTTTTACCTCTAACGTCATTTTCGGGTGTCTTTCTGTGTCTGTATGTGTCTTGTTTCGGCGTTTTTCATTTTTTCATAACCTAATTTTTTGACAATTTTTCGTTTCAACTTCTGCAAATTTTTTTCGAAATGACTTCAAACTTGAATTATACTAGATGGGTCTAGTACGGGACAAAATTGCACATTTTTAACGTTTTTTTGATTTTTGAAAATTATGCTCAGCATTTTAAAAAAAAAAGTAGGTTTTGAAATTCGACATTAGAGTTCTGAACAAAATGAAAACTCCGAAACATGACTAAGACACAGAAAACACCCCGAAATACGTTTTAAAAAGGTAAAAAAAAGCTGCGGTTTGCTTTTTTCCCCATCAAAAATGTCTGAAAATTAAGAATTTTATGTGCCATATATTACGGTGGGGGCTAAATGGGATCCCAAAATCCCCAATATTGGATCCTCCCCTTCAGTTAAAAGATGAATATTATTATTGGAGCTGGCTGTTGTCACCGAGTAATGTTTCAAATTAGGGTTCAATATTGGGCTCAGGCTGAGCCCAATTTTCAACCCCCTAAAAAATGGACATAAAACCGGAATTTTCAGCCGATTTGTGGACCCTATAAAACACAAACTGTGCTATTTTTTTTGCCTCTCTAAAGTCGTTTTAGAGTGCTTTTCCGTGTCTACAGCCAATCTTTCAAAATGTTCAATTTTTCAAATGCCATGTTTTTGACATTTTTCGAATCAACCCACAGATTTTTCTTCGAAATAACTTCACAACTTGAAATATGCCAATCGATGGGTTTCCCATTACCGTACAAAGCCTTGAAGTATGTTTTTGATTTTTTGAGTTTTGTGCTCAGCGTATTTCAAAACCCACTTTTTTTGGATTTTAAAATGAAAAATTGCGATATTTTTTTCTGTTCAGGCGAAGTGGATGAAATTTTAAGGAGCATACTGCAGTCGACGAGAGATGCACCAATTTTTTTACTTAGATTAATTTCTTTGTATATGCATTAGTTTTGGATTTGTTCTAGAACAATTTTCAAAAAAAAAAATGTTTTGGACAATTTTTTTTAAACCACCAATTTCATTTTGAGTATATCAAAAAAAATACTCGAAGTAAAAAAAAGATGTATTCTGGCCCGACTTACAGCCCTGAAAATTTGATGTTGAATCGACAAGTAGAGAAAAATATCTCAAATATTTCTCTTTTTCAACGTT
>JABUQX010072163.1:37500-42500 GCA_015478945.1 Trachelipus rathkii
GTTGCGTTTCCTTTGGAAAAATGGTTTAATTAATAAAATAGCAAAATAGTGTTTGTAATATAGGCTACCCCTAGAGCTGAAAATCAGTTTTTGACAAAAGTTTTTTGAAGGCCTAGGGTAGCTGTAGGCCTATATATTTTTTAATTCCTATTGGTGACACAATATCAGGTATTTTTAAAAGCAAATATTTTAGAATTAAGTATTTTTGAACAAAATGGACAAATTTGTCAAATTTAAAAAAAAAGTTGAGGTCTAATTTAAAGACTCGTATTACTAAAATAGTAAATAAATTAAATGAATTGAAAACTAATGACAGTTTGGGTATTATTTTCTGCAAATCTCAAATAAATGAAATAAATAATTTGATGTTAAAAATCAAAGAATTTGATGAAAGCATGATTGATGTTTTGATGGAATCTGAGCTTGAAGGCCTAAATATGGACTCTGAAATAGAAAGTCAAAGTGATTATTATTTAGAATTAGAAATTAAATTAAGTGTTTTTAATGAATTTATTTTAAGTAAAGAGACTGCTAAAACAGAACCTAATATTTCTGAAAGTTTTATGGAAGCCTTAAATAACATTGATCACACTACTAATGTAAAATTGCCCACAATGAGTTGTTCTATTTTTGATGGAGATTTAAATAAAATTAGTTTTCAAGTTTTTTTAAATCAGTTTATGAATATAGTTGGCAATAACCCTAAACTTAATGACTCTGTTAAATTAATGTATTTATTGAGCTTCTTAAAGGACTATCCTTTAAGTATTGTGTCTCATTTATCTATCATACCAGAACATTATAAAGTAGCATTAGAATTGTTAAAAAATGAATATTTGAATGTAACTACTATAACAAATGACTTGTTTGCCTCATTGATAGCTATTAATATAGAATCCAAATATGATAAAGATTTTTTATCCTTAAAAACTGCATTAAATAAAATCAGGGCTATTATTTACGACCTTAAAGTTCATAAATTGGATTTTACCATCGCAAAGAGTCCAGGCTGTTGTTTGTTGTTACATATAGTGGTAAAAAAGCTACCTAAAGTATTTTTGAAGGATCTGATAAGAAAAGTAGGGCACAATTATCCTGATATTAATGAAATTCTTGAAAATTATCAGGATATAATAAAGACCTTAATAAGTACAAGTTCTTCCTCAGAAAGAACAGTATGTGCCAAACTCAAAAGCAAAAGTACACCTGTCACTCCTCAAAAAGAAAAAAACATCACAAAATAATGCTACAAGTAAACAGCATTCATTCCTCATCGTAATCAGAACAAGTAACTATTAAAATAAGACCAGTTTTTAATTGTTCCCTTAAAAGTAATAAAACTCTTCCATCTTTGAATGAAGCAGCTTACAGTGGTTATGACCTCATGAATTCACTTTTAAAGCTACTACTTGTGTTCAGAACGAATCGTATTGTTGTGATAAGTGATGTAAAACAAGCGTTTTTGATGATAAGGTTAAAAGATGAAGTAGACATGAATAGGTTCACTTTCTTGTGGTTCAACAATGGGAAATTAGAAGCTTATAGGTACCTCACATTAATATTTGGGTTTACATCTTCCCCATTTATACTGCATTATATAATGAAATATCATGCTTCTAAGTATCCACATGATAGATGTACTGAAATATTATCTTCAGGCTTCTATGTAGATAATTTAATATTTACAAGCATGCAAGAAGAAAGTGAGATAGTAGATATATATCATCAATGCAAGAAACGAATGGAAGAAGGGGGTTTTATCTTGAGATCTTGGAATAACAATTCGGATGCTTTGCGAGTTAAGTTCAAGGAAGAAAACTCCTTTGTAGAACATTCTAGTTGTTGTGAAAAGATCTTGGGATATAGTTTCAATGTGGTGACTGATTGTATGAATATCAATAAAGTAGAATATCTGGAGAGTATTTCAACCAAGCGTCAATTGTTGTCTGAGATTTCCAAGCCTTTCGATCCTCTTAACTTTGCTCTTCCTATTTTGGTTAGGGGTAAATTGTTGATGAGGCAAGTGTGGCAGCAAAAGATCTCTTGGGATCAGAAAGTGCCTGATGAACAACTGAAAGAGTGGTATAAACTACGCAATAACTGTGAACATCTGGATACGATTGCAATACCTAGGAGGGCTCTTTCTGAAGGGAATAAGTATGGTTTGCATCTTTTTTGTGACAGTTCTGAAAGTGTTTATGGTTTTGTATGTTATGGAGTGGATGATAATAGCAAAAGCTCCTTTATATTTGCTAAAGCCAAGGTAGCTCCTGCCAATAGGCCTAGGGAGTTAAGTATTCCTTCCCTGGAGCTGATGGGGGTTATTTTGGCCTTAAAATGCTTACCCAATATTCTGGAAGCATACAGTAATATATATTTTGAATTCATTAATATTGCTGTGGATTCACAAGTAGTTTTGAGCTGGTTACTAACCAGACAAACCAAAGTAAAATCTAAGTTTTTAAAAAATAGAATAAACGAAATGGATGGCTTTATCACTTCCATCAGTAATAAGTACAAAGTAAATGTTTATTATAAGTATGTAAATACAGCAGAAAATCCTGGTGATTTTTTAACTAGGGGTTTAACTTTTAAAAAGTATAAGGAAATATTTGCTCTTTGGTATCATGGTCCTGTTTGGCTCACCAATAATTTAGACAGTTGGCCAATGTATCCATTGTTGAGTGTACCACAAGAATCTTTACCTCGATTAATGGTAAATGTAAATATATCAGACAGTACATGTATTAGTATTTTAGATGTAAATAAATATTCATGCTATCTAAAAGTCTTAAGAATCACTGCCTGGATTTTTAAATGGCTTAGTAAAATTAAAGTAAATATAGATTACCAGCAAAAATCAGTAAGGTATTGGCTTAAAATAAATCAAATTCAATTCTTTGCTAATGAAGTTAAATTTTTAAAAGATTATAAACAAAAAGTAAAAGTAGCTTCCTTGAAAGACTCAGAAATTCCTCCCTTGGTTTTAAACTTAAATCTTTTCCTTGACGAAAAAGGCTATTTAAGAAGCAAGGGCATTATTAATAAGGCTCTTCTTATTAGCTATGAACAAGCTACTCCTATATTAATGGGTAGAAATCATGGCTTTACATTGCTATTTATTAAATATGCTCATGAGCAAGTAAAGCATCTAGGCATTGGTACTACTCTTAATTATATCAGAAATCAAGGTGTGCGGATACCTAAGGGTAGAGCTGCAGTAAGATCTGTGTTATTAGAATGCATTACATGCAAGAAGTATAATGCTCTTTCTTACAGGTACCCACGTTTCACTGACATACCTAGAACACACATGAATCTCATAAAACCTTACCAACACACAGGTATTGATTTCACCTCTCATGTATATGTCAAAAACAACACCTCAAAGTTAGAGAAAATGTACATCTTAATTTTTACTTAGAGCTGTACACTTAGAACTAGTACCATCTATGAACACCTCTGACTTTCTGTTAGCCTTCAAAAGGTTCTGTAACAAATTTAGTATACCATCGTACATATATAGTGACAATGCATTATATTTTAATAAAGGATGCAAAATAATAGAAGAGTCCTTTAATACCAATGCTTTCAAGGAGGAGTTTGATAAAAATCAGATCAAACATGTAAAAATTAACCTCTTCTCTCCATGGCAAGGCAGCCATTGGGAGAGGTTAATAAAAGTAATGAAACAGTGTCTGTACAAAGCTGTTGGAAAGAGTAAAGTGACTTATTTTGAGCTTCTTACCACTCTGTCTGACATAGAAAATGCCATCAATTCCAGACCCCTAACTTATAGATCTGGTACCTCTGAGTTGGAGGCAATAACGCCCAATTGTTTTTTGAAAGTAATGTTTAACAATAATTTAATATTTAAAAGTAATTTTGATACAGTAGAATATCAGATGGGCAGTGCACCCAACAAGGAGGTGCTGGATTCTACCCTCATAAAGCAAAACGAACTCTATGAAGAGTTCAGGCGTTTGTGGCATGAGGAGTATCTCCTAAGTCTCCGGGAGCGGTCTAGACACTTGTTTCAGGGTATTTGGGAAGATAAAGTAAATGTGGGAAATGTGGTTCTTTTAAAAGACAGCAATAAACCACGTCCATTTTGGGAATTGAGCAGAGTGATGGATGTAATAGTAGGTCACGATAACAACATCAGATCAGTAAAATTAAAAACCGGTTCTGGTGAAGTAGGGTTGCATTCCATCAGTAACCTTTACCCCCTTGAATTAAATACAGGAGGTGGTAGTTTATCAAATGTAAAACCTGTACCTACAACACCTTTACAGGATGACAGCAGCAACAGACCTGGTTCTTCTGGTAATAATAATAATAATAATAATAATAATAATAATAATAATAATAATAATAATAATAATAATAATAATAATAATAATAATAATAATAATAATAATAATAATAATAATAATAATAATAATAATAATGCCAATACAATAAGACCTCAGAGAAAAGCTGCTCTTAAAAAGTTTATGCAAACCAAATTGTCAAATCTATAATAACTGACATAAAATTGAAGTGATAAAAATTAGGTTTCAGGGTAATTTTAAGGTAAATTTTTAAATAAAAAAGAAAAAGTAAAAAAAAATTGTTTTTAAATGAAGTAAACCATTAAGGAAACGCAGGCACACAGCTAATGTAAACTCAAATGTAGGGTATTGCTTCTCTTTTTGAAGCAATCCTCTGCCCGGAGTGTATGAAAATTTATTTAGAAAGCTATTAAATATTGGTCTTTTTATATTTTAGACCACAGTATAAAAATATCAGTATTATGAGTCATTAATAAAGGCTTAAAAATTTCATC
Source organism: Trachelipus rathkii (assembly GCA_015478945.1). Taxonomy (NCBI): domain Eukaryota; kingdom Metazoa; phylum Arthropoda; class Malacostraca; order Isopoda; family Trachelipodidae; genus Trachelipus; species Trachelipus rathkii. The sequence continues at coordinate 42,329 of JABUQX010072163.1, forward strand.
ATATCAATCCGCGGGCTGGTCACGTGCCTTCCCCAAAGTCAGTAAAAGAATTTCTTCAGTAAAAATCTTAAGTAATCTTTCAGTAATTAACTGGTGAACACGTATACTGTAGTCAATATTTTAGTATTCGCGTTCATTTAAGTAGAGATTGATTTTCAGTAACTTAATAAAA
>JABUQX010072163.1:50000-52500 GCA_015478945.1 Trachelipus rathkii
CATTATCTTAATTTGCTTTGATTAACTATTATTTTTAATTATTGTAAAATTATTATTAAGAGACTTAAGCCATCAAAAATTTTGATAACTTAAATATTTCAAAAACGTCGACAGGATATATATATTATATATATACTATAATATATCTATATATTATATAATATTTATATTAGTATATATATATTTATATATATAGTATATATTATATATATAAAATATCTAATATATATATATATATATATTATATATATATATATTTTATATATTTTATTATATATATATATATATATAATATATATATATATATCCTATATATATATATATATATATATAAATATATATTATATACTATATATATATATATATTATATATATAATATATATATATAATATATTATATATATATATATATATATATATATATATATATTATATATATATATATTATATATATATACTATTCAATATCATTAACTTAGTTACATGAACTCAATCTAATTATCATCTACTCATTGAATGATTTAGTTCTTAAAAATAGAATAGTAGCCTGCCATTTCTCCATTTTTCCTCTTTGGTCTGATTTAATAATGCGAAGAGCAGAAAAAAGCAGTTCCACGCTAACTTTGCGTTGGAGGTAGAAAGCAGTAACAGCAATTTAGCTTCTTGTAACAATGTACTTGTACTCTTTCGAGTACATAAAATTTTTCATACTTCTTGTCAGTGCAGCAAAGAATTTTATTTAAAGTTTATGGACATATTGTGTACAAGGATTAGGGAGGACCTTGACCTTTTTCTTGAGCCAATGCGACGCTTTCGACTAAAGCTCTTCCATATTAGAAGCTTTTCATACTAATCTTCTGAACTTTCTTAAGAATGACTTGAGAAGGTAGTAACGGAGATAGTTGTAGTTTCATCACTTACAATAAGTTTAGATGTATTTCCTTTTCTTCTTGAACTTCCTGCACCCTTTAAACAAATGGCCACATTGCAAATGCAGATTTAGCTTTTTTTGTTGTTGTTCTTTCAGTTAAGCTTACAGCTGTAGACTTGGATCAATATAACAACAGCTAGTATACATACTCATTGTCAATGAGAGAAACTTTTCTCTTCGTACCATGGAGTCTTTTATTCCTTTAGTATCTTAAATATAGATGGCGTTGAAGGTTGAATTTTAATTAGAATATAATCAAATTGAAACATAAGGTGCTGGTTAAAAAATCTTCGAAGTTTGCAATGGAATTTTGTGGATGTTGGAAGTCGAAATTCTAATAAACTGCATGAAGTGATTTGAAAGTATTCACAGAATAAAAATTTATAACTTTGTCAGTTTAAAATTTTCCGACTCCAACTCTTATTTGAAAGCTACTGACTCCGACTCACGGTTGCCGATCATCGTTGAAATATTAGCGCGACCTCGATGCCGAGCTGTCCGATGCCGACTTGCTCGACTCCCGATCCACCTCGGTTGCAAATATACCGACTGCCGACTCCGGACTCGACTCACCCTCTGTCAATAACTACGACATCCCCGTGTGCACGATTCGACTTTTCGCGACTTCGACTCCCGCACTGGTTTCCTTAGTAGAAGAACATAAGTTCCCACCAGTTCCAGCTGTGGGTAGATTTTCTAGTAATTACCTTGGTCCACTATGTTAAGTTTTCGTATGCTTTTTCAAAGGGAAAGAAGAGAGATTAGCGAGAGAAATCTATCAATCAAGTGTTCAAGGTAGTGTATAGCTTTTTGCATTTTTTTGGATTATTGTCGGAGTACTTGGAAACCTGAATTTGGCTGATTCTGGTCTATGAGAGATTCATATTGGAGGGGCTTATTTCTGCGAAACGATTAGACCTCTGGTCATGCATCACAACTTTTGTATACAGATTGCTTTTAACATAGCTTTTGGCATATTGGTGTGTTCATACAAGCGATTTTTAAGGGATGCGCAGGGTGTTCTTATTCACCATATATGCCTAAGGAATGAGTAATAAACAAAATGTCATAATTTCTGACTCGGGATGAAAAAGAACATTTCAGAGAAAGTTGGGGTTATAGATTCGATGGTCAACGCTAGGGATACCAATCATTCTGATAATAGTAGAGTCTTTTTGTAAGCTTAAGGACCAAATATTTTTCTTGTTATTTAAATATTTCTGAAATTGTACATCAGTTTCTTGTGCTGCTTTTGCAGTTCTTTGTAGTGAATCTTTCATTCAAATAGCTTAAATACTTTTGGGGAAATATTGGACAATTGATGCACGTGCATAACCGTCAATCCTCTATTGAAGAATTACTGCCTGGGTAGAAAATGTGAAAACCAGACTTCATCAGGATAACTTCTGGAAATGGTTCTTGCTTTAGGTTATCTGATCTCCAAATTGAAGAGAAGAGCTTGTTGCTGAAACTATATTTACTTTTTTTTGCAGAAGTGGAAGGAGTGGGCAAATTTGATGGCCATTCAGTGGCTCTCTGAGCTGGGTTTTCTTACTCAGACAATCTGCA
>JABUQX010072163.1:60000-72305 GCA_015478945.1 Trachelipus rathkii
GAATCCAAAGGAATGATTCATCTGCTATCCCCTAAGAAACCCCTCTTTTAGATACTCCCTTAAAAAGACAGAAAGAGACAGGGAGAAGACAGAGAAAGACAGAAAGAGACAGAGAGAAGTGGAGGGAAGAGATTGGGAGATGGAGGTATTAGGATGTTTTATAAGAGCATTACCATCTTAGATCGTGACTAGTTGGGACAAAGACTTTGAGATAGCAAGTTCTTAAACTTAGGAAATCAGTTAGCAGTTCGATATTAGATCAGGGAGGGTTGGAGAAAACTTAGAGTCCCAAACTAAAGATTAGATAGATAAGTTTCTTTGAAATTGGGGAATCATATCTTGATAAATAAAAAATAATATATTTATTAATATACTTAATATACATTGAATATATAAATATATGTATAATTATTAATTATATATATATATAGTTATATGTCAATCTATATTATCTAATTTTTCTTTATTTTTATTTTTAATAATAATGATTATAAAGACAGGAAAGTTTCACAACAGCCGTCAAGATGTAAAAATTAGGCTGACTCGGATTTTTGTCGTGGAGAAGAGGTAAACCAATGTAACATTTAATTATTACAATTAAACTTAATTAATGATAAATTATTAATTAATATTAATTAATTTAATTAATTTTTGCCTAATTATGAAAAAACAATTATAATTAGTATTATGATTATTGATGACAATGACCAGTGTTGCTTTGTTTAGAAAACTAATAATAATAATAATAATAATAATAATAATAATAATAATAATAATAATAATAATAATAATAATAATAATAATAATAATAATAATAATAATAATAAAAATGTTTTTAACTGTATTGAAATACTTTATACTTTTCTTTATATTTTTAAATAAAAAATATAATTATAAAATTATATATATAATTTTATAATTATTTATAATTTTTATATAATTTTATGTAATTTTTTATATAATTTGATATGATATAAATATATTTTAATAATATATAATATAAAGTTCATGAAATATATTTTTTGCCTGAATATGCTTTTGTTAGAAGATTCATGAAAAAATGTAATATATTGAATTTGTATTGTTTTAAGTAAAAATATGTAAACATTTATCTAATATAATAATATGTTATTAATCACTAATCTTTACTAAATGATTGTTTATATTATGCTATAATATCTTGTGTTTTTATTTATAAAACAGGTTTACGTGGATATTTTTCGAGAATACTTTTCGTGGATATTTTCGTGAGTTTTGTGGTATGGAAGGAAATAAAGATGGAACCTTAAGCGTGTTTCAATTCAACCATGGTCGTAATGGCTACAAAGGGCTAGAACGACAGCATTGGCGAGCTTGACCTGCGGATGGAAATGGTCATATCTTTTCCTATAACTCCAAGACTTGGCTTAATCGACTACAAGAATCGTTGGCTCGTAAAGGAAAGATATTGGACCCATACGCACCTGGGATTTTGTGACTTAATCAAGGCCGATAACAGTCCATCATTTCCTATTCGGACGGTCATGTGTGTGACGGTCTTACCAACAAACCAGTCAATAGAAGAACCTCTGTCTCCAATGAGGGAACACCTCAAATCTAAACCTTTGCCAAGCAGTTTAAAGGTGGAAAATCAATTAGAGTACTGTAAGTACAGAAATTAATTTTCACACAAAAAACAAATTTTACACTAAAGTTTAAATTAGAATAGGAAACTATATGCAAGTGGTATGGGCTTATTATCACCTTTGGGTCTTAATAAGCAATTATACTTCATTATGCATAAGTTTCAATAAATTAGATAGGAAATTATATGCAAGTGGTATGGGCATATTATCATTTTTTGGATCTTAATATGCAATTATATTTCACGTTGCATAAATTTCAACACATAAAAGGTGTTTTATTACATTAGTAAAGCATATATGTTAATGCTTCTCACTACATAAAACAGCTCAAGAAAAAGCTGTATCACATCATAAAGTTGAGAGAAAAATTCAACATAAAAGCCGTTAGAAAAAGGCTACTTTTTATTACTAAATAGACAAAAAATTTTAATGTATTTTTTTTTATCATTTTATTTTTATATATAAAAAATAAAACTAGAAGAAATTATTACAATTGTTAAAATTTATTTTTATTGTTTTTTTTTTGTTCTTTTTGGAAAGCAAAATTACGAGAAAAATAATACAAAAAATTAGTAATTGCATTTTTTTTTCTTATTGTATAAGTTCCAGAGGGAAGTTCTTTTAAGAATACAATAGAAAAAATTTGCAATTAACAGCTTTGAATTAATTAATTAACCGAATCTTAATTAAATTTTTTTTTATTTTACTAAAGGGTAGAATAGAGTTAGAGATTCATTTCTGTGAAAACCGTTTTCCTTAATTATCAAAATTAACGTAATTAGAGTTAGTTAAAAATTAGGAAAATCTCGAATAACAAACAGTAAACCATAAAGGGGAGAATAAGAAAAATGTGTGTGTAGGAAGGCTCTATTTACTATTATAGTTGAATGAAGTTCAATTTCAAAACGTCAGCATATCGTGAAAATAATATTCATTCAGAGAGCATGAATGAAATAGTAAGAGGGAAAAGACACTGAACCCGGAAATACAAGAAATTTGAGAAGGACGTTTGTGCAAGAACGTCATTGAGAAAGTCGTAACATTGACCGATAAAAATATTGAACTTGACAGTGATCGAGTTTATTCGTTTTTGCAAGCTTTCATTGTTCTTGTTTCCTGCTTCTATATACTTTAAAACACACCGCACAGACACACATACATTATATAATATATAATATGTTTTTAAGATCTTTCTATTTACACATTACTTTTGTTTGCATAATTTTTAATCAAATTTTTATTATTTGCATATTTTTTGATTAATTTCTATTGCACTGTTTAAAAACATATTATATTTTTTATTATGTACATATTACTGTCGTCGTATGAGTATATAGAGTAAAAATTCTTTCGCTGAAATAGTAAAAACAAATGAGGCAACTGAGAAATGAACCTCGATCAGTAAAAAAATTACTTTTCTTGAAAATAGTAAAAACAAACATCGAGAAAGGACCCTCGATATGGAGCACAATATTTTGGAAAAAGTTAGAAATTCAAATATTTTGTTTTTTTTTTTAGTGGGCTAGAATGCCAAAATATTTTATTATTTCCTTTTTTTTTGTGTTTTTTTTTGTGTTTTATACTATAAAAATAACATTGTTTTTTCTTTTTAATATTAAAAGTCTTATAGTGATATAAAGGTTAAAAATTTTAGAAAGGACCCTAAAGAAAGACCAAAGGTCATCAGAAACAAAGTTAAAAGGGTATAGCAACAGGAATAGTTTTGACCCGAACAAAATTTTGTTTTTGCAGTAAGAACATCAGGAAATGTTGTAAGGGAAACACAGGTCATGAGAGAAACAAGGTCATTAGACAACATATTCTCCAGAACCCAAGAATAGAGAATTCTTTTAAACGTTCTAAATGAACAAAATTTATAGATATTGTTCCAGAGAACACAAGACTTTCAGAAAAGATTTTTTATCACAACAGAACTCTAGAACAGCCTAGATATAGTTCACCATTGTAGAACAAATAGGTCAAGAAAGATGACCTGATATAACATTTGTATGAACAACTAGGTCAAGAAAGATGACTAGAAACTTTTATAGAACAATAGGTCAAGAAAAGATGACCTAGAACATTTTATGGAAACAAATAGGTCAAGAAAGATGAACTAGAAAATTTTTACGAAAATCATATTATCAAATAAAACATGGAATATTCTATATTCTATATTTATTTTATAAATAAGAAAACACACAGAAACATTATTGTGAATAAAGACTTAAGAAAAAATATATTTATATTTTTTATTTTTGTTTAAATAGTTACATTCACTATTTATATTAGAAGTGATTAAATGTTTCATTTAATTTTTACTTAATTTTTTTTATTGTGATACAATTAATAGTGAGTTAATATCTTCGTACTATTTTGAATTCTTGAACGAATCAATATTGCATAAAACATGAATTTAGAAAATTTAAGTGGAAAACATTGTCGTTTTGATAATAAATAGTTTTTTTGTTTTTTATTGAACAAGCAGTAAATTAAAATAAAGTGATTAAAGATAGATATTATAATCATATTTAATTAATTACAAATTTTAGAAACACTTAATGTTTTTTTTGTGCTTTGAAATATTCGAGTTTAAAGAAAACTCTATATATATATTTCTTTGAAAAACATAGAAAGACTTAATGTTTTTTTTTTTACTTTTTTTTTAAGTTTTAAATAAAAAATATTTTTCTTTAAAAGCAGTCAGTATTAGTGACTGAAAAGACTTAGAAAAAGTTACTTAACAAGAGCATTGAAAATGTTTGACAAATTTAACAAATTTTGTGAAAAACAATTTTTTAGGTGACTAAAATTACTTAGAAAGTTACTTAACAAGAGCAATAGAAAATGCTATAAACTTTGGAAAAATTTGTGAATAATTTTTAAAGAATTTTTTTTATATTTTATAAGAAAAATATAGTACAACAATCTTATTGTTTGAAATTGCAGAAAAGTGAGCAATTTTCAGAACCAGAACAAGAATATTTTTTCATTAGTTCTTATAGTTTAGAAAACTTCTTTTGATAGTTTTTATATTGAAGAACGAAGAATGAATTCATCAGAGACATTTAAGATGGACTTTGAACTTTGAATTTTTAATTTTGAAATAAATAGGAATAATTAGTCCTCATCATCTAAATAGATTGATAAACTACAATAAATAGCTTCAACACAATGAAGAGGAATAGTGAAGATGAAAGAAGGTTGCAACGACTGGCTTCCTTATATACAAATATTGAGGAAGCTTTGGAGTATTATTCCTGGCTTCATGCCGAACCAAATTCCCTATTAGAAGAGCAAACAAGGACTCATTTTAGCAATAGAAACAATGAAGATATTGTTATTGAAGAACAATATCGATATAGAATGCCTACTGTGCCTTGGATAACAATGAAAACTGTTCCACAAATGAACCCCTAGGTGATATTTTTACAGAATGTCATAGAGACATATATCCTTTTAAATAAATAATTTTTACTGTTTTCGTATGCAAGATATTCCTTCAGGATTACCGCCAATAGATAATGACTTTGGTTGGTATATTGATATGGTTATATCAGACCTTGATAGCGGAGATTGGGAAGATTCAATAGGCACTTTATCCTTGTTAGAATGGGAAGATTCAGAGGAAGATGCATCTCTCATAGAATGGCTCGAAGAACCAGAAGTTATAGATTATATTATAGGTAATTCTAACGACTATGAACCCCCAGCAGAACCTCTCAACAATAATAGTGATCATCAAGATATAGAATTTGATCCACATATAATAGATCATGATTATTGTAATATCTTGAATAATCCTTCATTAGAAGCTATTGATTTAATGAATCAATATGTTCAGTTATCTAATTTAAGAGATATTGGAAGTGATAATTCTATCGAAGGTACTAGGAGACGCCAAACCATTATGGATCAGTTATTCGGCGGCTCTATTGGAAATGAACCCCTCATGAACCCTTTAGTGAATCCCTTAGCAGGAGGCTCTAGAGAAAATGAGCTCCTGACAAATGAGCACAGTAATCCTAGCTTGCCTCCTGGACTGAGTATATACGAATACCAGAATATACTTAACAGAATTATAGAAGCAGTAGGTTGGGAAGACACAGATAGTGATATTTCTTCCGAAGGACTTAGGAGACGACAAGCATTCATAGATAACATAGAAAGAAGGATTATTGAAGAGAGACTCTTAATGAATTCTTCAGACCATTCTATGAATAATAATGAGGATTCGAATATGGAAGAATATCCCTATGGTTTTGATCATACACATTAAATTAACATATTTCCTTCTATTTTATATCAAATAATCGAGGTATCGGAAGAAATAGAAGAAGACAGAAGACATTATTATGGTTATTGAAAATATTTGGGGAAGAAGGAGATAGAAATACACCTCCTTAAATGATTCATTAAATGAATATATGAATCTTTAGGCAAGCAAGAGGGCAGACTCTTCTTAGCAAAATGAATAAGATTTGCGAATATAAAAATAGTACAATGTACAAAATAAGTACAATAATAAATAATAAGCTACAATTCGGGTTAAGAAACTTACTTACTTTATTCAAAGTGACAAAAAATAGTGTTGATAAAGGGTACATCTGATGAAGAAAGAAGATGGTTTAACAGACCGATATTCATTCTTTATAAATTTCTTTAGATCTATAAATTTATGAAAAAGATTGAGGATTTTCAATAAAAAGATTTAATAGAATTATATTTTTTCTATCAAGAAGGATCATTGAAAAAGAGAAGGAGTAAACATAAAATTTGGATTTCAGAGGAAATGTTAAACTTTGCTCCCACTGATAGCTCCAATGAAAAAAACTTCATTACAATAAAATCCACCAATAGTAAATATATATACTATATATATAATATATTATAATATAATATATTATATTATATATTATATATATATATATATATATTATATATATATATTATATAATATATATATATATATATATATATATATATAGGTTTTAACAATTCGTAGTAAAATTTATAAAAATCATACGGGAAAATAGGATCTTGGGCCCTAGAAGCAAACAGAGTAGAAAATCAGAAATTTCGAAAATTGCTGTTTTCGCTTCAAGCGACTTTGTAGATTTTACCCATTATTTAAAATAATATTAGTAAACATATATTATATATATTTAAACATATATATATATTTATATATATATAGTATAATAAGACAGAAATTTAGAGTTTCGACTCCAGAAATCAGAACTGATAAGCTCAGCTTTGAGGAAAGAAGTAAGGTAGAAGAAATATTCCACACAAACTTATTATGAAATTGAAATTTTATGAAGAACATTGTCCTTCATCCAATAGAACCAGTAAGAGAGATTCTAAAGAAGAATCTTCATAATACTCAATAGAAAGGCGTTCTTTCTTCCGAAAAAAAATAGAGCACAGTCCTTCAATAATGAACAAATATCAGAAGAAAAGGATATTTTTCAAATATAAACTCTTAAGAAGAAGAGATTATCCAAGCCAACTTAAGTATTGAATTGAAGGAAAGTTTCAAACAAAGAAGTTAATTACTGCTTCAGTATTAGAAGAAGAATAATGAAGCACTTAGATTTAAATTGAAATTCATTAAATCTAGCTAGAATACTAGAATAATATTTTATTCTAGCAAAATTTTAAAATGGAACTTTAAAGGAAAGTTGAAGTTTTTGAAAACAGAAATTTATAGGACAGAGTGTGTAATGTGTGTGTCTAGCATCATATTATCATCATTATAGTCTTTTGTTTGAAAATTAACAAGACATTATGTGCACTAATTTTACAAATTTAACAAATTTGCTCAAATCATAGATGAACTTTTAAAAATACCAAAGCTTATATCTTAATATCACTTTTTATTCTCAGAAACTTTTAAAAGGCTCAAGTGAAAAGTTTTACAGAAGAATATGAAAATAAAAACAGACATTTTGCAAATGTTATTGAAAAACTCTAGAAATAATCTTTTTAAAATTTATTTAATGTTAATATTTTAGTCAGAAAAGAGAAACCTATTCTTTGGAATTTTATATATTTTTAGAAAAGAACATGAGAAGACCCATAGGTGCTTGCTTCAATGGAACATTTATAAAGGATGTTTAATTTTTTAATTTATTTAATTCAAATTGTTAAATATTCTTAGGCTTTGGTTGACATAGTTTAATAGGATATAGACAAGGGAAAGAAAATAAGAATTTTTTTTATTCCATTTAACCTTTGGAGCTTTACAGAAAGACCTAGGTTAATATTTTGAAACAGAAGGTTTCAAATAAAGAATAGATAGTATTTTTTTTTAGTTTAAGTTTTCAAAGAAGACTATTAGACTTCTAGAAGAGATCTGCATAAGAAGGAAAACTATAAATCAAAAATTAAATGTAGATAAAAAGATAATCTTAGACTTGCTCGGAAGACATCTGTATCCAAGTTAATATCGCAAATATTACTGGTATTATCTTTAACGATAGTTTCAGAGTCTTTGATACATTTACATTTGTTCAACATTTAAAGTGAGTTTTCCAGTTGCAGAAGTTTAAACAACCTTTGACCCCAGATAAGAAAATCGAAGTTTACTTTGAATGAACTTGGACACTTTATTTAAAGTTAAAATGAAAAGACAAGAAGGCCTATTCCTGTTAAGAGGAAGATAGGGGTATACAAAGAACAGAAAAGGTTCTTTTATAAATACAGCTAAGAAAAGGTTAGTTACTGGTCAAAAGTTGTGACAATTTAGACAACTAGATGGGAACGAAACTTTTTGAATATTTCTGTTGAAGACAGAACTACAGAATATTTCGGACTCTCGTGAAAAAAGAATAGAAAATCCTTACTATTTTTCAGAACTCGGTATAACCAGGAATTTCATAGGATTGAAAGGATAAGCCGGTTATTCACCAAGGAGTTCCAATCATTCAGGAATTGTAAGTTAGCATACTTTACAAGGAATTTTTACCGTTTGCTTTACTTTTTGGAGAAACTCGTAGAAAAAATTAAGAAAGTAATGGAACCGATGTTTGGTTTAAGGAAAAGCTCTATAAACGTTGAAGAAAATTACAGTCAACAGAGGAAAATAAAGCATTCTGTCTTGACGAATAATTGGACATAATGAGTCCAGCAAGAAAGGTTGTTTAAAAACCATTGTTGTTTTTATGTTTAATAGTGGCATAAAAAGATAAAGAGTTAACAGATAGCCACACCAGGAAAAGGACACAGGATTATCTGGCAATATACACCTCTGGCAAAGATTTTTACTCATTATCGTATGGCAGAGGACTAAGAACTACCATAAAGGCAATTAGGAGTAAATCTAGCCGACTTCTGGCAAGCCGATGCTTACCCTAATAACATATAGTAAATAGTTTATTCATGTGAAATAAACTTTTGAATAAAAAAATTCAATAAATGTTATAACTTAGTTGGAAAATAAGAAAGAAATTATAAAATAAAATTATAATTTTAAAAAGTTTTAAATTTGCTGTGGAAACGCCTTATCATCTCAGACCTTTTTCTCTCAGATACTTAGAAATTTTAAGAAGTTGTAATGAAAATTAATTTCATAAGAGCCATTAGAACAACAAGAAAGAAATGGAATCTTCAAGTTACCGTACTACTACAGAAACACATTGAAATTTACACGTTATGTGTTATCAGAGAAAATAAATAACACATAAAAGGATAGTTCATGCGTTATTTATTAGAAGAAAATATAAATAACACATACAAGATAGCTCATATTTACTTAAAAATATGTTTCAGATTTTCTTTTATATTTTTAGTATAAGAAAATATATTTTATAGATGTATGGTAAAGAACCATACATATTACAGAAAATTACCTTTTATATATTTTTATATAAGAAAAATATATTTTTTATATGGTAAAGAACCATACATATTTTATTTTATAGAATCGATTATATATGTATAAGATAAGGAATCATACATATTTTACAGAATCGATTACAGATGTATAGGGTAAAGACCCATACATATTTTTAAGAAATTAGCAGAAAATATATCAGAAACTTCACATATTTTAAGTGAATGTTTTTAAAGAGAAACATTATAGGATCTGTTTCTCTCCTAACATCTGCTGGTAAACTAGCGAGATTGTTAAAGTTAAGAAAGAACAACCAGAAAATCCTGGTAAATTGTTGATTATGAAAATCACAAACATCAATTTTGTTCAAGAATGATAAGAATGTAAGAGAAGAGGTAGGAAGTATTGACACTATGATTGTTCAATCGCTATCTTCACACTCATTCCCAACAGGAAAGAACAAATTGTTTGAGTCAACCAGACAACTTTAAATTGTGTCTACTACAACAAAGAATATTAGGAGACAGTCAAAATAAAAAGGCCTATGGAAAGTGTCTTTACTGTTCTTTTCTTATTCTTGATGGGAAACTAGACACAGAAGAAAGTTAAAACTTTAGGAAAAAATCTATTAATGAATAAAATTTTTTATAGATAAAATAATAGATTAATAAATTATTAGAACAGAAGACAGAATTTAAATCTAGGAAAATATTCAGTACACTGAACTTTGAAAAACTATAATTTATTTTTCTTCTATATAAACCTTGTTATAAATATTTTGGTATTAATCAATAAACTTTAAGACTACATCGGAATGGTAACAAATTGTAAATATGGAATGTGATAATCCTGAGGTAATACGAATTAATGAGTCTAACAAGAGAAACCTTGAAAGTTTAGGTGAAAATGGAAAATATTGAGAATAAGAAGAATTGAGTGATTGCGGGTTTCCCCTGAAAATTGAAAATCTATTGAGCATAGCAATTCTTGCGATATGAGATATCTCATATATTCTACACAGTACCTGAAACCAAAATACTTTCTTATACTTTTTATATTTTTTATATGAAAAATTAAACTAGTTTTAATTGTCACATACAGATTGATTAAAACTTAGAGAATGTTAATAATGAGTTTTTATTACTAAACTCATATCAAAGAACATTTGAAATTAGTTCTTTGAAAATAATTATTCAGATGGAATATATATCATGAAAAGACATGTGATATACTAAATAGTTCCTATTAATATTAAGAAAATATAATCCTAGTTTTAATCCTAGAAAGAACATTCTTGATAGGATGAAAACCTAAAAATATATATAATAAGTGATTGAAATAATATTGAACTATAAAATCTTTTCATTCAAAATTCTATCATCTATCAGACAGAAGAATAAGTTGATTGATGGCCACTTTCATCTGAAAACTTTTGAAAGATAAGAAAGATAGTTGTAACAGCTTAATAAAAAACCAATTTCCATAATGTGTTCAGGAAATTTGAAAAGATACCATGGATTGGAGATCCTTCGTGAGAACCTCAGAACAATTCTGGCAAGGTCCGAACACGAAGAAGGATTCAAACATCAAGATTGTAACTCAAAAGGTTACAAAGAAGAACCGAAGAAACATCAGGTCTATGGCTTGAAGAGAATGAACCAACATCAGGATTTATATGAACATCCGGATTTATATGAATTTGTGTTAGAAGACACCATGAAGATGGAATTATACTAATTAACATTAATTAGTATGTTGTAAATAACTAATATGTTGTAAATAAATATTTCAACAGTTTCATACTTTAATATCCTTTAGATGTAAGTTTTTTTTTTATTTTGTTTGTTTACAGAGTTTACAGAATATAAAAATTTGAGACATGATAGGTCTTAATTTTTTGTTTAAGAATTGCAGTACAAAGAATGACGAAAGTTTGTTTTTGATTTGTGCTGTATCAGACGTTTATCTATAAGTCTTTTAAACACGATTTTGGAAGGAAACATTTTTTTTTATTATTTTATGTTCAAGCTGGTATTATTCCTGCTTAAATAAAAATTCAATAAAAATCGAAAATATTTTTTTTTATAACGTTATATGTAACTAATTTTTATTTCTTTTTTATTTTTTATTTAAAGAAAATCTTATAAAAACTAAAAACCGTTGCATCATTAATTTTAATTTCACTTAAAAAAAAAATAAACACATTCAGAATTACTTTAAGTTACTATTATCTACAGAATTATTTGTTTAAGTTCATGTTTTTTTTTTAATATTTTTATATTAGAATTTTATTTTCATTACTCAGAATTTTATTTATTTAATTTTGTTTTAATTAAATAACTTTCTGCTTAGGGAATATTATATTAACATTTTAATATTAAAAATCATCATCTTTAATATTACTACAATCAATTTAATTCATTAGCCTTATGCTATAATATCAGCTTTAATTGATATTAATTAGCCTGATCAGCTTTTATTAATATTAATTAGCCTTATGCTATACTAATCAGAATGTTTATTAATAGTAAGAATCTTTTAAGTTTTAATTTTCATTGTAATCAGAAATCTTTTGTATTGAAATTTAAATTTATTTTTAATTTTTAGCTTTAATTATTATTTTATTCATTCTTTCTTTATTAGCTTTTTAATTAAAAGTTCTAAGAAACACTAAGTACCTCAGATATTAGCTTAAGCATTTCTACTTTTTGAAACATAAAAGTTTAATGGACTTTTAATTTAAAAAATCAGAAAGTTATTTTATCAGTTAAATAGATTTAATATTATAACTATTTGCTTAAAACTTACTTTTTATTAAAACATAATACTTATAACTTCTTGCT
>JABUQX010072164.1:0-23939 GCA_015478945.1 Trachelipus rathkii
TAACAAATCATTTGTGGAGGGTGTTGTTCCCAAGCACTAAAGGAGAGTGGCGATAGTACTTTTGTAAAAGGGTAAGGGTGATATGGAGAACTGTAGAAACTACAGGGTAATTAGTTTATTGAGGATTGGAAGGAAGATACATGCTAGTATACTGGTTGAAAGGGTGCTTTGAGTGACTGAGGCGCATATTGATGTAGAACAAAATACATTTACAAGTGGTAGAGGATGTGTAGATTAAATTTTTATAATGAAACAAATGATTGAGAAAATGAGATGGAAGAAGAAATAATTGTATTTAGGTTTTATGAACTTGCAACATTCATATGACAGGATTAATTGGGAAGATTTGTGTCATCTGTTAATGATATATGGTGTTGGTGGTAAACTTTATAATGGAATCTTAGTGCGCTTGGGTTTACATTAGGGCATGTTGTTACCAGTGTTAATGTATGGTAAACTGACTGGATCTCACTATCGTGAGAAGTAACGGAGTGAGGCCACGAGACTAGGTCGTTTGTCTCGCTTCACGTATGAATTTAACTATTGTTCTATCACCGTGATAGGCTCTTGGAAAATGGGAGCTCGATTGAAGAGATTAGTATAGGATCAGTTAATTACGTGGGGAAGGTGTAGACGGATTGAAAATGGACGAGAGTGGAAATGCCTATTATTGTATCAGCCGAGAGATGATACCCTGTTTTGTGTGGTCGTACTCTGAAGAAAGTTTGCACCGGGATTGCTAGGCTTCAACGTATCTTATCACAAAGATGCCTCTCGGTCGCAATGATCGTCATCTACTATACGTCTCAGTATCGCGATTGAGCCTCGAGTGTAGCGTACGTCCGAGTTTAATTATTTGTATACTTGCATAGCTAAATTGGAACCATATGTACTAGTTTAATTTAGGCCTATCGTTTGATGAAAATGGGAACGGATCATGCAGTGCTGTTCTAGAAAGCTTGTGAATTGGTAGCTAAGGCCTGTGAATCCATAAATTATTTGGTGTAATACAATTGCGGCCTAGGGTTTTACTTAGAGGTTCACTCGTCTTGCGCTTAATGTATATCTAGTGAAACCTATTCGTGGAATAACAGGCTATAGATATAAGTGTTCTATCCTAATTCAATGGAAATCTTAGGTGCGGCGTTATCGTGAAAAGAATTATAAATGGGAATATAAACTGTTAAACCGCTATCTCTTCCGAGGTCTTAGTTTTCAATAAACCTACAAATGAAACTTAAGTTGGTTCACTGCACATTTTGGAACAACTTTCCTGCAAGACATCTTTCCCATACTACCCAATAGTTCAGAACTCAGCAAGAGGACTTTTCTCTCTTATGTCTTACTGAAGCATTCCTAAAGGATGTTCCTAACACAAAGAAAAGAATAATCAAGGCCTACAAGATATCGTTAAAAGTACAGCAGCATCTGAATGCAACTCCAGAAGAAGAACCTCGCCATGTTTTATTTTCCTGAGGACAATCTAACATGAATTCAATATAATTGTCCCCACAATCACAGCTACAACAACCCACCAATAATTCCTGCTGATTGCTGCCCAGCTCTTCTGATCCTACTATCACTCTTCCCGAATTTTCTTAATCTCAAAAACTCCAAAGGATGATAAATTGATAACAAGCTCCCATAAAGCTCTGAATGTCGTGACCATCTCTCTTTTCTCAATGCTCCTGCCTTCCTCGAGAGAGGCGATGGATAAATGTCGAACGTAAACTCGTAGACGCTCTACTTACGTTTCTGATCTGTGCGAGGGCTGAAAGGGGAGCCCTGAGGTCCTCCATCTTCTAAATTCAAATTGTCCAATCTTCACAATCACCCGGCACTGTAATACTGGCAAAATCCCAGTATCAGACTTGGTCAACCCAACGAATCCTATAATCGGAACCCAATACGGCATCCCCAAACCTCACCTTCTTCTAATCAAGATACACCCTCTCTCGGCTCTCCACCTTCTCCTCATTCTTACATGAAACAGCCTCTAATCTACCTTCCGCACACAATTTCGAATCTTTACTATGCTTTGGTGAACCCGATATACGTGCCTCCCATTCCTTAACATGAGCATTTGCCGTGCTCCCTTCCAACGCCATCTAAATCACACAATAAGATGTAACTTGTTGAACTCAATTTATCTCGCATTTTTAATTCCGGCGAAACCTCCTTCACTACCAAATAATACTGAAATCCTTCTCAAAGCTGTCCGATACTACAACTCAAACCTGTTGTATGACTTTTTCTTTACCACCAGGATTTTTGTTGCCCTCCCTCCCTTTCGAGACTCTCCGTCCAGAACTTTCCTCGTCCCATCCTGAACTTACTCTCCAACACTTAACTTCCAGAGTCACATCAGAGAAATTGCTCACAAATGCCATTCCCCTCATAATATTTATAAGCAAATAGCATGGCCACTTTCCTTCTCAAATGGAATGCTGCGGCTAGCCTGCCTTCTATAATTATTGAAGAACTTGTTCACTAATTAAACATATGAACAACAAAGTGCATATTTGCAGGAACGTCGATCTATGTCATCCGCGACTTTTTTCAAACCGCGGAATATAAATCGCTCGCTAACCTTCTATGTAGCCAAGAGGTATACTATCATAGGAATGTCGTCAGGACTATCTGCATTCATTAAATCTGTCCCCTATTCTCCAGTCCTCTTCAAACTAAACTTCATGCAGGGCAGCACGAATTCATTTGTCCACCATCTTACTGTCTGCTCGATCTACTGGCTTCCGATTAGTGAATTTATAAGGGACTCAGCTGAGTCTTTTTAAGCCGCTCCTATCTACCCGTTGCTGTACTAGGAGACTTCAACCTCTCGCCTCCCCTTATGGGTCAACTCTGTCACTTTCCTCATCATTTCCTGTAGATCTCGCTTGAATCTCTCCCCCTTAACCTTGTTGGCACCTCCTTAACACAGGACTCCCTACATATGAACGTTTTAGATACAATCACTTCTTTCCTTGGTATTGTATTTCATTTTGGTCCCATTCCTTATGCCTCGCTGTTACCTGCCCTTCCTGCTGTGATAGCTTTGTATCGGCAGCTATTCATTACCTCTCTCTTCCTCATTCAGCATCAATTAACATGAGCTTTGTACTCCGTACCCAATAATTAATCTAATCTCCACGGCGTATATCACGACAGATGTGGTCTCGCCTTTTATCATCGCCACATCTCACTCCTCCTGTTCTCCCTTCATAATCGGTTTACCGACTGTAGATGAGCCTTTCACTTTCCAGCAAGTGTCAACACATGCAGCGGGAAGCTTGCATTCCACATCACTCTTTCGCAGTGCCAGAGCTCGCTCGGCAACCCCTTCGGTGTTCTCTCGAAGATGTGCGCACTCACGTATACAAGCAGCAAAAGAACTCCTGCAGCAATACTAACATGCGTACCCGTACCCTCACCAAACATATTATTTTTAAAGCATTCTGCACGAGATATTCGGCGAATTCAATCCAAGCAACGTACGATAAATGCATTTTCGAATTACTATTTCCATTATCAACCTCCATCCAACTTCCCCTTTCCTTTGTGCTGGAAGTTCTGCTACAGAAAAATCTGCTCATCTGCTCGAACAACTCTCATCTCCATCAGTCTTTCCGTCTATGTGGCTCTGATTATTAGACTCATCTCACGATCTCTGCTCCTTACTGCTGAGTCTTTGCTAGCTTATATCGTTATTGCTAGCCCACAGGCTTCTTTTCCGCTATTCCTCTGAACTCCTTTCTCATAATATTGAGAACTAATCTCACTGCATTTCCTGCCCGACTTTAAATACCGCGAAGTTCGTGAAGTCGATCAATACCTATAAGTTCTCTTTCGCTTTTATCACTTGCAGATGTATTCATGACTTGCAACTGGACTGAGTCAAAGACTGGGCTCTTGGCCCTAGACAGTGATTTCCGTACTATTTATCTTCCGCTCTATCTTCATTCTTCGGTGCTATCGAGCTTGTTTGTGGATATAATATTATACAGAATCTGGCATGAATTGCTCTTCCATCTAGTTTGGCCTACGCTTTTGGTTTATATTTTCTATCCCACTAACTCTTGGAATAATGATCTCATAACCTAGAACGGACACTACCAAAGACTAATTTCGCTGATTTGTCATAATGGCATTAATATTGTTATTAGAGATATTAGGAGGCCTTCTACCTGTTCTTAAGAGACGCCAGGCTTTTTTCAAACTGCCCAGTTGTGGTTTCCTCAAAATATCGTTCCACCCGCGATTTCCCTTGTGTCAAATCCCTGGCCCATGCACATCTCGTCGGAAGCCCTTTCCTTCCATATCTGTGTGGGATGGTTCTTGGTGTCCTTTTTTTTTCTGCCTAGAAACACCTTTATGACAACGTGGTAGAATCTGGGGTTCTTCACTTAAAGCCCCACGGTTTCCCGTGGGACAAGGTCCCTCTTTTACATTACGCTGTCTGTCAAATCGATCCATTCCTCCATGGTTCGTGCTCTCTATTCTGTACTTCTCGTCTCCCACTTTAGCTGTCTACTGGATAAGGAGTTCCGTCAGGTGAAGTTTCTACATGTGATTATTACTTCCGTCGGATTTAATACATCCTTTACTTTCTATCCTCACAAAAGGCAAACCAGTGAAACGGTCATAATTTTTCTTCTAATATTCATGATTTGACACTAATCGACACCGGAGCGCTATTAGCGCGTGCCCAGCTACCTTTCTCCCGAACGGCGCCTTTCACTAGCATATTGAGCATTTCAAATTAACTCACAATCGTGGCCAGTCAACCCCATGGCTTCCATTTCTGCGCCCAGATAAACCTTCAGAGTTGATTTTTAAGCGAACCAAGTAATCGAAAGAACCGCCACCACTCCTTCCCCCGGCAACCATCACCTTTACTATATGTTATCACATTCCTTAACTTCACCAGCGTCTAAATTTCGTAAGAGACCTTATCACTTTCTAGATGGCCACACTATGAATCGCACTCATACAATTAAACTGTCATCGCCTGCTTGACCTAGTAGTCATCTCGCCTCAAAATTTTGTGGTGCTGATACGCAGTCCCTTTTACGTCTCTATAATCGCCCAAATCCGCGAAGCTGACTATGATGTGTACGTATATATGTACAGGCCTATTCCAAGTTTACTACACCTGTTAGATCTCCACTGGAGACTTCCGATCGTCCCTATCTCCACTAGAAGTGTGTCAGATCGTCCCCCGGGTGAGCCTTGAAGTTGAAATCCAATGTGATGTGTATTACTCCCTCTGAAGGGATACATTCATGTGCAGCAGGTATCTTACGCTTTTCAAACCCCAATACTGTTCATCTCCGACAACCGTGATTCTGTGGATAAATCAGAATCCTAATTCCACGGCCTATTAACAAACACAATAACGTATCAATACCTTAATTTCCTTCAACATCCTCTGCAAAAAGAGTGCGGTCTTATCCTCTATAATACGAAAGTTAATAACAACACATGACTATTCCCTGCTCCCACATTTGCTTGGTCCTGACCTCTCTCTCCAAATCTAGCGCACCTGTTGCCTTGTTAAAGCATCATTCTGTCTCATTTCACAGTTGACGGTGATTTACTCCTGTTTACTGACGGCTCTAAACAAAGAAGACAGTGTGGGTGCTTCTGCTGTCTTTCTGACCATAACCTCTCCCTCGTGTTTCAGTTTTTACGGTCTAGAAAATTAATGGCTTATAATGGTTGCCCTTTCCTCGATTCTATGCTTAACCAAGACCACTCTTATGTCATTTATTCAGATTCGCTCAGCGCGCATCAAGCGCTTAAAATACCTTTATTCTAAAAAACAATTGGTATTCGTTGTACAACAATTTCTTCCGTTGCTTCCATTTCCGTAAGAAACAAATCATCATGTTGGACCCTCTCATAGTAGACGGTAACTGCGCAATGAAATTGCCATATACTGAGGCAAAAAATGGCCGCTGCTTCTTCGGAGCCTGTTCCAAGTATACTCCCGGATGCATTCGACAAGGTCGCCCCCCATCAACTGATTACTATCTCTGCTCTTACAGATTTTCGCCTTATTGGCAAGAGTGTTGGATAATGATCAGCGCGCGCGAAACTTAAAAATTATAAAGCCGAGCCATGGTGATTGGTCCTTCCTTTCTCCACTGATGAAAGGCGTTACACGTGATTCTGCATACCTCTGTATGGCCATCCACCAATATCATCTCACATCATATAATGTCATGGGACCCGCCTCCTCCCTCGTGCAAATTTTGTCGTCGCCATATCTTCATTGATTTTCCCCAACTGGACCAATTCGCCGTCGACAATTCCTACCCTATGGTCCATAACATCTTCTAAAAGGTTATTTCCATATATCTGAATCTTCCCACTTTAAAAGCAGTAACCCGGTTTTCTTGTATCTTCAAAAAATGGAATATTCTTTACAATATATCTGATGATCACGTTGAATAGTTACTATCTATTAATGTAAGGGATTATAATTATTTATTTTTGACTAAATATCTCATTTCGCCATTCAAATTTCTTTGACTTTAAAATATGTATTAGCCACGACCTCACCCATTGGAATTGATTATCCAACCCATGTGTGTGCGCTTTTTTTTAAAAACCTACACGAGCACTGTAAAAAAAATCTATATGAAGAAATACTTTCTTCTTTCTTCTTCATTCTTCCTTTTATTCCCAAGACTGGGAGTGAAGGTGCGTGACTAGCATCGAAAAGAAAAGCAGTAGGTAAGAATTTGAGCAAATAGTCGAAAAGTTAAAGCGCCCAGCTTCGTATAAGAACTCGTCGCAGTCAGAAATCCACCCTAGAGCTTCACGGACTCCCGACGGACCGCTCACTATGGTAAATCGTCAGTGGAAGGGTTCATCCCTTGCCCAGGTGGGCCACAACCATACCTCTCGCAAAACCCAGTCCATTCAATTCCTATTAACAATCCTTATTCTCTGCCTTGCCAAATCAATACATTTCTCTCCTTCAACCAACATTGTTTACTGAACCATCGCACTTTTTTCTTCGGTCTTCCAGCCGGTCGGTTCTCAACACACACTACCACTATACATCCGCTTTAACCAACCGACTAATCTTTCATCCTTTCCACATGACCACCATCTCAACAACTTTATTTATTCTCTTCGTTTATTCCCTTTCTCACACCAACACAAACTTATACGTTAATTCTCATTTAAATCAAAATCTTCTCGGCCATGCTAGCACACCCTAAGATTGTCCATCTGAACAACATAATGAACTTTAGATATCATACTTCTCTTATCTCCAGATCATACATTGTCTCACTACTCATCTACTCAACTAACACAGGTAACAACATTACCCTCATTAAGACCTCTAGCACACCATCAAAACGACTAACAATCTTCCCAATGATTAATTGCACAGCCCCTTCCTTCCGTATCACAACTTATCCTACTACACTCTACATCATCCAACATATAACTAAATATTTAAACTCAGACAACTATGTTCTATCAGCTGCATACCACCAAAAACATAAACTACTACTCACCTGAGGACTTCCTCAACTCCAACCATAACCTTTCTCTTTCTAAGTTACTTTCACCCCCTCTTTTACACACACTGCCAATCTCTCTACCATATCCCTCAAATAACTCTCTCGATCACCACAGCAAAACAAAGTCTGATACTGTTATATCACTATAATAATTCTATATATTCTCCATCCATTCTAAACATATTCGTGCACACCCCCACCTCAAATTTTTTCAATACCCCATCCATATGCAAATTGAATAACCAAGGGACATAACACAACCCTGCCTCATCCTACTATACATACTTTTGATTCCTTCCAGAAGCCTACCACTAACCTGCCATAGAGCTCCTATTAACCCTACATACGCCTGTTGCAAAATCCTAAAACTTAATATAATTTTATTCTTCTTCTCCTGTTTTCTCAATCATTTGTTAATGTAAAGTTAACATTCTCACTCTTAACCGCACCTGTTCTTCACCAATTCAGTCCTTCAGTTCACTCGAACGCCCACTGTTTCAACAAAATACCGCATATATCTTCCCTAAACACTCAATAAACTAATTCCCTCCGTAATAATCCCCCTTTTACCCTAATCCTCCTTACGTTATATAAGGGTACTATCTATTACTGCCCTCCTCCAACCTCGAACTATACCTCCTTAAACGCTTTTATTACACAACTTCCAAATCCAACAATCACCCTCCGTTCTTGATCATTTTCACCAGTAATTTCATATATACCTGCAGATTTACCATTCTTAACTTATTCACTATACCTATTACTTCCTCCGTGCTAATGAACGCTCATCCCCAATAATAACCCTATTCCTTCTTGCCCATCAAACCACAACACATTTTACTCATCCATTTTACTTTAAAATGTATCGAAACAAAATAAGTATATCACCATGTAAATACATAATGTATGTACAGATATGCATTATCATATTATTTTCGGATTTTTTTATTTTTAGAAATTTTTCAAATTTTGGGGGGAAACTGAAATTTTTCCATAATGTGTCTTAGTAACTTGCTAGTTACTCGTCTAATGGTAACCAGAGTGAGATATCATGTTTAGCTGAAATTTTCTATAAAAAGAGTTTATTTTATCTCCTTTTATTAATAAAAGGTAGTAAAGAGACACAAGGGCATAGTTACATCCATTAAAAATTGATATAACAAAAAAGCACCCTAAGAATAGCATGATGATTTCAACTCATTATTTTCCAAATAATTGCAAGCACTCTCTGTAGAAGTGTTATGAGTAAGATGTTTTGTGTCCTCAAAAAAAAAAAAAAAGAATCTTCAAATACTCTCGAAATCAGTATTCGCCTGGATTATATAGAGTATTATCATGTTTGAGGGTTTTTTCACCAATTTGGTATAGAGGTCTCTGAAAAGAATATCAAAAGAACATATGAACGCACTGGAATTCTTTTACCTGTGTGTTCCGTCGACCATAAATAATAAAATGGGGTTGGGTTGGGGGTTTTAATTTTTAAATTTTAATTAAAAAACAGCATAAAATACCTAAAAACATTTATAAAACTTATATGATGATTTATTACGGGGGTTTCAAGGGTGGGTTATTTTTGTTCTTTAAAATTTTTAATTTAATTTGATACACCAATTTAAAAAGTAGCATAAAATAAATGAATCTATCACCAAAATCTAGCTGCATTTTTGCTTTATATGAAGTGTTTCAAGGGTGGGTTAATTTTGTATTTTTGGGGTTAATTTTTAAAACTTAAAATTTTTTTTCTAACTCAAAATCACCCAAATCAAATTTTCTTCATAGGTTTTATACCCTTGTCTCTACCCCTATACTTATGTGTTGGAAAGTTTAATTAAATGTTATGTAGTTCAGGAGTTATTAATGATAAAAAAGTGGGCTATTAGTTTGGGATATATATTATATATAATAATATATATAATATAATATTATATTTATATTATATATATATAATATATATATATTATATATATATATATATATTAATAATTTATATTATATATATAATATATATATTATATATTAAATGAGAAGAACAGGTAGTTTGAATTAAAGCTTTAATTTTCTTTTTATTTCAAAACAGGGATACTGCAAAGCTTCATCTGGTTCGTGTGTTTGACAGTGTTTTATCTCCAAGATGTACTGCGTCGTCTCATTAAGAAATAAATATCTTTTCAATAGTTTCAATTTCAGCGTATAAGTTTCCTGTAAAGAGGTCCGAATGGCTAGCTGAGCATATTTTTCTCTACAGTTCTCCAGTCTGAAAAATTAGTAATTTTACTGAAGAAAGAGAATGCTATAATTTTAGTTTTTCAACTTTTTATTTTGTATGGAGTATCTTCGAGACATATTTTACAAGGCGACAAATTCTTAACCAAACCATTTCATTTTAAAAATAAGCCTACTTATCTGCTATACCCCATAATAGGATATTTTTTTTCAACAATTAAATTCGGTTAAGAAACTGTTTTTTTAATTTGCTCGAAGTTAATGTTCTTTTATCAGGTATGGAACTTTTAACATTTGCCTCCTCAATTTATAGGTTCGTTATTACATACTATAAAAGATTTACGAGAATTTGAAGCAACCTGCTCGTCGCAGTCTCCGGTAAAAAAAAATATCTCTTGCAGAATCAGATAGCGGCATAAAATTTGGGAAAAACGGTAGAGCGACGGAGTCGCATGGCAAGGTCGCGGGTTCGAATCCCAGTTCGGATCTTAGGTAGAAATTACCTAGAAAGTTCCCCTCCTTGAATAGGGCTATGCCCGTGAGGTGTGACTTTTAAATAAAAACTTTCCGACAGCTTTTATTGGCCATAATTGTTTTATAATATCTAAAAACATAAATTTGCTAGTTGTATTTCCAATCCTTAATAAGTTTCGTATTAATGTAAAAATTTTGAACGTTTAGCTTTGAACATATTTTTTGCAAACTCTTAGTCTGAACTAACAAGCAATTTCATTTATATCTATTATTATTGTGCCAACGAAAAGTTAGTAATAGATATTCCGACTAGTTTTAAAGATATTTATCATGCGAGGTGTGACAATGATTATAATCAAAAAAATTCTCATGCTCCGATATTTTAAAATAAATTCGACCTTTAATAAAGAATTTTTTTAATAGTTTATGAGCTATTCTTTGCTAGAAACTTAGATTAAAAAACTCTGCTATTGGCACACAACAATCTTCCGTAGTAGCAGAAATTTTTTTGTTTCCCACAGCAGCACTTTTGATAGTTAATTTAGATCGATATAGTGTTGGTAATCAGAAATTTGCGTTAACTGACACTTCTATCCTCTCTAAATGCACTTTGTTCAAAAATCAACCAAAAGAAAAGCATAACTACAGGGAAATTAGTTTAGTTAGTGTTGTTGGAAAGATATATGCATACAAATCTTCCCTACAACACTAATTTCTCTAGTTTCTACAGTTCCCCTTGTGACTTACCTTTATACAAGGGTATTCTTCTCACATTGGTTTGACTTTCAAATTTTCCATATACCATTTTTTTCTTTAGTTTGGTACTCAAATTAATTTTTTTTACCTTCCTTTAAGTACACGTTGGTATAGAAAGCTATTGTGCTTGTAATATATATACAGGAATAATGGAGTAATATTAAAAAGTAAATTTGTCGAAAAAAAAATCTTTAATAGACAAGTAATTGTGCACAAGTATTTGCTATCAAATTCTAAATGCACATAAAAGTTTCCATAATGTATTTATTATGATTGCAGTCATTTATGAGTCGAAGAAATTATATAAAACATCTTTCATCATAAAATTGTCATATAGGTTGAAAAATTAAAATGCTAAAATTTAAACTAGCACACGCTTATTGATATAAATTGGACTATAAAACCTGTAAAAATTTCGACAAGCTCAAGTATTTGCCGAGATTAAAAAATCTAAACGATATGCAGATTAAAAATAAAATAATTTTGAAATACAATGAATTGGCAGTAAAGCATAACATTCCTTACAAGATTTTCTATGAACCAAACTTCTTCAAAATATCTGTAGACACGAAGATCCCTTCTCTTTCAAAACCTTACTTAGTCTTCACTCAAATCAAGAGTCCGTTTTTCAGTCATTTAATAAAGTGATTTTCTTGTCATTATATACCCTTTAGCATAAAAATTCTATCAGCATTTGGAAGTAAATATGACCAAATTATCCACTTTTCTCAATCTCCCATACTTCCAACTACCTTTTCCTGTAGTTTTTTCACTTTTGAAGTTCTCACTAATCTCACTTTCTGCAAATTTATTATCTGGTCCTATTTGTTACATTTTTTTACCTTTCCAATTTGAAGATTCCTCACATTGTAGAATTACTAATATTTTTTGCTACTTTTACTTTCAAATCTAGTTTCACGAACTTGACTACCCGTATCCCCGATCGTCTTGGTAATGAAAACTACATTCTTGACCCTGCTTAACTTCTAGCCCTTTTCCCTATAATTTAAAATTATTTCCGCTTGTGGTTTCCTCTGATCACTTTTTTATTTCTACATCTTCTATCTCTTAAAGTCTTTCCTAAGAAAGACGCTTTTGTCATTTCAGTGCAACAAACTGGTCGAACTTCTTTGATTGCCTTTGGAAGTTGCTTGGGGGTGGGGGGTGGGGGGGGGAATTCAGAGTGAACATATATAGCGCATAACCGAGGTGACTGTCACTGGTATGGAGGCGTACGTTTCATCCTCTTTCCCTACAAATAAATTAACAAACCTTTATTTAACTGCTTGTTCTCTCGTGCTCTTCGCCGCTGGGACGCTGACTTTAGGAATTAGTTCTTCAAAGAAACTCGATCAAAATCTTTTTTTTTCCCTAAAAAAAAAAAAAAAAAATGCTGCAAAATTTATGGTTCCTCTTCCTCTCGTCCTTTCTGACATTTTGCAAAAAATGCCAACTCTAACTGCCTCTTTACTTTCCCTACTCATCCTGTACCTTCCAAGGGAGAAACGTTGCCGTTTTTCCTTCTGCTAAAAGGGAACTCTTCGCTCAAACCTTCGACTCGAATTTAACCTTAGACGATTTCGCTGCTATTTATTCTTCATTCCCATCCAGCTCATTTACGTCTAGCATTCTAATTTCTTTTAAAGATATTATTTCTGTTCTCTCTGAGCTTAACACTAAGAAGGCGTACGGTCCTGATGAATTCCTCCTGTGGTTTTCAAAACTTGTGCTTCCAAGTTTGCATTACCTTAGAAAACTATATTTCGCCCGTCTTTCCACTTCTATTCGGCTCTGATTTCCTATTTAGTCATTCTATACCTGCTTTTGTAGACGAACATCGTTCATCCTTTAAAAGTATTACTGGTGTTCCTCAGAGCTCTGTCCCATTCTCAACAATTTTTCTAATTTTCATTAATGACCTTTGTTACTTCATCTCCTATGCCGACGACTCCACTCTTCATTATTCCTTCATTCTGAAAGACGTCCCACCCAACACCAATTAACTCATGCTAGAAGGGTGGCCTTGGAGCAACTAAAATCTCTGATCTTTCTCATATTTCTAATTAGTGCCGAGAAAACCTGGTTGTTTTCAAAGCATCAACAACTCAATTTCTTCAACTTTCTACTCGACAAACTTCCACACCTTAACATCAACATAGAAAGCACACAACTCAATCCTTCGTCTGTCTTTAATGTTTCTTTTTCCTGTGATCTTTCTTGGATAGATTTTACGCTTCTCACATTACTTCTCTTTCTAAAGAAGCTTCTAAGAAGTTGGGTCTTCTGAAGCAACTTCAAAATTTCTTCGCGCTACCCCAGTTGCTTCCTCTTTGTAGGAGTGTTGTTCGCCCCTGTATGGAGTATGCCTCGCACAAATGAGGTCGTTCTACTCACACAGCTCGCCTTCAAAATGTTAAGGTCTAGAACTTTTGATTTATCAACTTTCCATTTCTCACCAACTCTCGAACCTTTGCATCACTCTCGTTATACTATTCCTATCGCTATTACAACTGAACTTTTCTTCTGAACTTTCCAGTCGCATACCTCCTCTAATGAGAAAGGCTCATGCAACACGCCCCTCTACGCAGTCTCATCCTTTCTCTTACATCAATTTTACACGTACTTCACTTGCAAAATCTGGAACAAACTTCCTTTGACTTGCACTTTCAAATATCTGCCTTTAATCTGCCCCTCATTTAGGAATGTTCCTCAACTCGTGGAATTCGGGAGGCCCATGGCCTTTGACCACCAGACAAAAAAAATTAAATAAATACAAAGAACAAGCGAAAGAACCTTTACCTTTGAATGAAATTTCAGGTATATTAAATTACTCAGGCTTTTTTAAGAGGGACAGATCTTTGATTGGATTCAAATTAGTAATGTCAAGTGCAAATAATTCTGTGTTTGATTCAGCTCCTTTATTTGGAAAAATTCTATATATTATTTTCAGTGGACGGAACACTCCAGGATTTGTAATGAATTTTGCAAAAATCTTTTCATTTTTACCAACGAAATCTTTCTCTCTAAAGCTTTTAAATTTATAAGTAAGTGGTTCGCTGTCAACTATTTCACTTAATAAGCTTAACTGAATATTACTTATGAAAAATACAGTTTTAATCATCTCTATTTCTTTAATAAATAATGAAGCAGCACTTGTTCCATCATCGATAATAACTTTAGCAGAGCCTGCCATTTTATAGCATTTATTAGCGTGACAACCTGGAAAGCTACATAATCCATTTTCAATGTCATATTCGCATGAAGAACATACGTTTTTCAATGTTACATTTAATATACAGCTAACAGTGGCAAATACCAAACCAACACTTCCCGATGGCATACTTGTGAGTTCGTGAAGAAAATGATGGCGGGCATTAAATTCTTTTTTCTTCTTCATGTTATCAAATTTTAAAATACTAAAACTAGAAAAAAGTGTAGAAGACAAATAAACACTACCTTTCTGTGATAAAGATTTCTGCAACCAAGTAATGTTGACAACTGCCCCAGGAATGAAGCCTAGAGTATACGGACATGTATAAAGTTGGTTACCAGTCGTTAAATACACCCAAATATTATATCCTTCATCATCTTGTAAGAGTAACCTTATGACTTTGCTTCCAGGAACTCCGATTCCTTCACGTTTTAAACTGAATGGTACATCAACAATCTGAGAGTCAAATTTTGGGGTCATGAACCATTTTTGAATTATCTTTCCTTCCACGTTAAAATATTCAGTATTTCCATCTCCATCCTTTAGTATATCCTCAATTTTATCAGTAGCATTACGGGGAGTGACATTAATAATTTCCTGAACTTCAAATTCAAAAGGAACATGTGTACATTCAATAGTACCAAACTGATTTTGAAAATTATTCATCCAAGAAAAAGCAACGGTTTTTCGAAAACTAAATTCCACAGACCTTTCCAAATCTAATCTGCCTTTTAAAACAGCTTGTTCCGATAAAAATGGATAAATTTCTGTGATACAACCTTTGAAACGTAACACTCTATTCCAAGATTCTTTATTGCCATAGTGATCAATACGTTCGATTGTAGTATTTGCCATAAAAAATTTATTTATTTCATTTTCTTTCAATTCAGGCAAGAAAAAATTCAATCCAGAAATCGATTTCAACGTCAATTCATAATTTGTTTTAATTTGTAACTTATCTACTTTCTTGCAATTTTTAACATGTGTATCATCCGAATTATTCTCACTAATGCTAATAACATCTGTTGAATGCAGAATAATGTACTTTTGATTTAAAGGTTCATCGTCCAAGTCAAATTCCTCATAAATGTAATCAAAATTATAAACAGCCACAGTATGATTCAACTTTGTATACAAGTCCCCCTTTGAGCCAACAACAACTAAGTTGATATAATAACCATTCAGCTCAATACGAAGAGTTCCAGATCTACTAACGCAAAGCATCCCGAACAAAACCCATTTATGCATATCTTTTCCAGAGTAAGAGAAGTGCCAATGAGAATTCATATCCTTCACCGACTCTTGACTGGTCTCTAACACTTCATAATTAAGGAGTTCGTCAACTGCAAATAGGCGAAAAACTTCAAACTCCTGAAAAACAAAAACAAAAAAAATTATAGACATTACAATTTTTGGCATAATGCAAATTTTTTATTTAAATAAAATATATATAATAAATATAATGCTATTATACGTCCATAATCAGAGAAATTGCGATATATGTAATGAGAAATTGCGCATATGTAATGAAAGTTAAAGTAACTTAAAAGAGAAATTAGTTTATATTCCATTTTATTAGGTGTATAAGACCGCAACTGACGCTTTGACAAAATGACCTACCTAGAGGGAGACATAAAATAAAGAAACAAAACCCAAACAGCTCCGGATACACCCGGTATTTAAAAATTGATCGACGTCAACTCACAACCTCTATATTTTAAAGTAAAATATTAATTTAGCTCAAACTCCTGCTCAACTGAAAACCTTTCTTCTGCGCAGCCATTATGAAAGCTGATAAGAAATCAAACAAGTTCGCAATAACAGTAACTAATCTAAATTCTGCTGATGAGGAATCGGAGTCGGGGTATCATTGATTAAACAGAATCTAGAGGCTTCTGCGTCATTTTGGCTTGCAACAGTTTCATTTAAAACTGAATCCATTCCGATCATAAGAGACTGAGAGAGAGAATGGGAGAGAGACCTTGAATCACCCAAAGATTTTCTTAAAGATGATTTCTGCTCTTCAGACAAATGGCTAAGATTTATAATTCCATCTTTATCCATATTGAGAATTTGATCAAAGAAGTCTAATAATTCTTCCAATTGATTTCTTAGAAGGTTTCAAGCGTGTTGAGAATCCGATAAACGCTTTTTGGGGGATATGATTTCTTCTTTATAATTTTTGAGAGATTTTTGATAAGTAAAAGAAGCTGCTTGAAGCATCTGCAAGGAGATTTTCTGTTTCGTATCTTCATATTCTCCTTTCAACGTATTACTCTGATCTAAGCACAACTGTACTACTTCCATGGAATCTTCAACTTCTTCTGTCTGGGAACTTTGGGATTCTAATTTGGGAGCTTTAACACTCTCAAGACTTGAACCATTCGCAAGATGTTCATTTAATGTTTGGAGGGCAGAAACTTTTTCTGTTAAAATTTCGCGATCTCTCTTTAACGCTTCAGCTTCATTTCTTATATTACTAACTTCCTCATATAACACTTCCAAAGCTCTTTCACTTATGGGTTGAGACTCTGACCCAAGATTAGCGCAAACTTCAGTACCTTCATTTACAGATGCAGAAATTTTTCTTTCCTTTAAACTTGCATTTTTCGCTTGAATTTCCACCTCTTTACGACGTAAGTCAGATAATATCGTATCATTTTCATCAAAACCTTGGTGGATTTTCATTTCTCCTATTTTTCCATCATGACATGAATCTTTCATGGGAATAACTTCACTTTCGTTATTTTCAACTTCACTTGATAAAACATAAGTATTAAATGTTTGATTGGTATTGTATACTTTTTGACCCATATTTGCGTACAACAAATTTTCAAGGAGAGAAAAGCTATTACTTCTTCCAGCTTTTGACGCTTTGACAATTGATAAATGACTTTATTTAGGACGCGTACTATGTCTTACAAAATAAAATTATGAAATATCAAAAAGACAAATTCTTTCATGTCTGTAGGTACTATCTAGATACAATTAACTGTTTAAAGTCTATATGATCTAAATAAGTTTGATGCCCCTCAGAGTAAAAAGTAAAAGGGTTACTAAATACTCTAATTGTTTCAAGACCTTTGCCTTGATGTCTCGTAGCAAACAAGTAATAGAATTACTGATATGTTTGGATCTCTTCTAATAGAGTCACTTGTAAAGCTTTCTTATTAAACTTTAAAAAACTGTTAAAAATTAAAAATGAGCCAGTCAATAAGATTCCACGTGGATGTATTTGACATAGAATTCATTTTTTCTAATAAAATACGTCTGACTCCATTATTAGGTTAGGATACTATTTCACTAGGGAGTCACTCGTACGTACATAATGTAGTTTGACATAAGCTTTAGGACATACAATGGGTCTTACAAAAAGCGTAGATAATACAGACATGTGTTTAACTGCTTTCACTGTAGGGTTACTATCTACATTACTTATGAGATAATAAATTAAAAATTGTTTGCCCCTCATAGGTAAAAATTTAAATGGTTCTCAATTTTTCCAGGACTATGCTTTGTAGTCGTACAAAGTATGATAATACTTAAAATAAATAAATATAAAGGGTTAAGGTCATATCTTAAAAATTTTACTTTAAATTTAAAAACCTGGTTTCCTGTAAAACTAGAAATGGTAAAAATTATTTGAGTGCTGTATAAAACTCTACCCATATGTTTTCAGATTTTCAGAAATTTAATATATTTTGAACCCATTATTTAGGTTGGTATTTTTCAGTAGGTCACTGTCTTCAATCATGTTAGTTTTGACATAATATTTTCTAGGACGTACTAAACACTGGGGGTCTTACGTAAAAAACGTAGTATAATTAGGGATCATGTTGTTTCTCTTTTGTAGGGTACTATATGTTTATCGGATCCTCGTAATGAAGATTATATAGATTGTACTGCCCCGCATCAGGGTAAAGAGTGGTTGAAAAAGGGGTTTACTCATTTCAAGCCTACTTGAGTCTTACAAAAAGGGTAATATATTCTGATATGTGTTGGATCTCTTCAATAGTCACTGTCGTACATTCTATAAGTTAAATTTTAAATAACTGTTGCCCTACCAGTAAATAGAAGTTACAAAGAGTAAAAAGTTGAATGCTATAAGTTCCAATTGTTCAATATTTTCATTCAAATATCTTTTGACGCTGCATATTAGGTTGTGAGGAGTGATTTTCAGATAAGTGTAACTTGTCTTACATCATGTGTATGACATAAAATTCTAGGACGTACTATGAGGTCGTGTTATCAAAAATAAAAAACGCGTGAATATACAGAATGTGTTCTCTCTGTAGGTTACTAATCTAACATTCTGTGAGTTCAAATTAAAATGTGTTGGCCGCCTTCAGTGCTAACAAGTTAACAGAGGGTTTTACCTTTTTCAATTTTCAGACTACTTTGAGTGCCGTACATAAGGAATAAATACTGATATTTTGATCTCTTCAACTAGGTCACTGATTGTACATTCTATAATTAAATTAGAAACTTGTGCCCCTCAGTTAAAAAGTGTTATCAGGGTTACAAGTGTGATGCTATATCTTATCATTTCATATTTTCAATTCAAAAATATGTTGAATCTATTATTATAGGTCTGGTATTTTTTCAGTAGGTCACGTTCTGTAGCTCATGCAGTTTGACATAAATTTTAGGACGTACTATGGGTCTACAAAAAACGTAGTAAGAAAGAACAGTTGTTTTCTCTTTGTAGGGTACTATTAGATTATCACTGTGATGGGAAGTCAAGAAGGCTGCCGAAGGCTGCCTAGGTAAAAAGTTAAGAAGGTTTACCTTAATTTTAGGACTGAGCGTTTGAGTCGTTAATGAATTGGTAATTAAGAGTACTATGATTGATGTGTTAAATCTCTTCAGTAGGTCACTGTCGCAAATTTATATTGTTATATTTTAAAAAAAATCTGTAAATGTTTCTCCCACAGGTAAAAAGT
Source organism: Trachelipus rathkii (assembly GCA_015478945.1). Classification (NCBI taxonomy): domain Eukaryota; kingdom Metazoa; phylum Arthropoda; class Malacostraca; order Isopoda; family Trachelipodidae; genus Trachelipus; species Trachelipus rathkii. Next base: position 19,149 of record JABUQX010072164.1, read on the forward strand.
TACGAGAGACACAAAGTTGATGCTATATTCCTATATTTTTATATTTCATTCAAATATTTTGACCCACTTTTAGGTTGGTACTTTTCATCAGAAGGTCATGCAGTTATCATCAAGTAGTTTGACATAAATTTAAGGACGAACTATGGGTCCTTAACAAAAAAACCGTAGATAGCTGTAGGACATGTTGTTTTCCTGCTTCCTGTAGGAAAATGTCTCAAGTCTGTGTTCAAAGGACGGCGTTGTAGGAAAAGTAAAAGTTAAAGGGTTTACTGGAAAATTTTCAAAACTACTATTGGTGCGTACCAAGAAAATTGTAAGTATTCCTGATATGTCTAGGAATCTCATAGTCATTAGGTCATTCTAGTAGCATTTGGTTATAGTATAATTATTTGAAAAACCTCGTTGGCGCTCCTAGGTAAAAGTTACAAGAGTCCACAACTTGATGCTATATATTCCAATTTTGATATTTTCATTCAAATATTTTGACGCATATTTAGTCAGTTTTTACTTTCAGTAGGTCACTGTCTTACATATGCAGTTTGACATACTTGCTAGGTACGTACTATGGGTCTTACAAATAAACGTAGAATATCACAGACATTTGTTTCTCTCTGTAGGTTATATTTTACACCTGGTGAGTCTAAATTAAAGATTGTTACGCCACCTCAGGGTAGAAGTTTAAAGGTTTACTTTTTTACGGACCTAACTGAGCCGTGCAATAAATGGTAAATATATACTGAGTATGTGGAGTCTCTATACTCTCAAATAGGATCACTGGTTCGTAGCATATTTTCATTAAATTTAAAAACTGTTGCCCCTCAGGGAAAAAGTTACAAAAGTTAACACATCTATATCTTTTTCCAATTTTTATTTCTATTGAAATTTTGACCCATATTTAGGTTGTACTTTTCAGTAGGTCACTGTCTTACATCATGTAGTTTTGACATAAATTTTAGGACGTCCTATTGGTCCTTACAAAAAAACGGTAGAATATACAGGACATGTTGTTTCTCTTCTGTAGGTTATCTTATTACATTCTGTGGTCACATTAAAGATTGTGGCCCTCAGGTAAACATACGGTTAAATATAGGGATGTTACATCAATTTTCAAGCTACTTTGAGCTTACAAGAAAAGGTAATATATTCTGATATGTTGGTATTCTTCAATAGGTCACTGTCGTACATTTCTATAATTTAAAAAACTGTTTACTATTAAATTTAAAAACTGTAACAAAGAGTCACAACGTTGATGCGATATTGTAATTTTCAAATTTTCAGTCAAATATTTTGACAAACCATATTTATTTTGGTACTTTTCAGTAGTCACGTTCTTACATCATGTAGTTTGAGCTAAATTTTAGGACGTACTATGGGTCTTACTAAAAAAAACGTAGAATATACAGACATGTCTCTTCTCTTCTGTAGGTTACTATCTATACATTCTGTGGGTAACAATTAAAAAATTGTTCGCAAACCTCAGGTAAAAAGGATTTAAAAGGGTTTCCTCAATTTTTTTTGGTGAACAAGTCTGATTCGTACTTAATTCTTTCTCGCACACAGTATGACCTCTTCTAGGTCACTGTTTTTAGCATTCTATATTTAAATTTAGAACTGTGCCCTCAGTTAAAAAGTTTACAGAGCCACAAACTTTTTGAGACTGCTTATAGTTTCATTTTCAACTTCGTCTGTTCATCATTCTACGTCGATATTCTAGGTTTTGGTTTCTTCATTTTCAGTAGGTCACTGTATTACATCACTGAACAGTTGACAAAATGTTTTAAGGAACGTACTATGGGATCTTACAAGAAAAACGTAGTATATTATGATAGGACTATGTAAGTGTTCTCTCTTTTGTAAGGGTACTGATTTTTACACGCATCTTGATAATGTACAAGTATAAAGATTGTTGCCCCGCAGGTAAAAGTAAAAGGTTTATACTTAATTGGGATATGATCTTTGATCGTAATTAAAAAATGGTAATACAGTACTGATAAAAGTGTTAAATCTCTCGAAAATAGACTCCACTGTCGCATCGCACAGTTATTATTTTATATATGTAGTTTCAATCAGTCTTATAATTTAAAAGATTTGCAAATAGTCACAACGTTGATCGCTATATACCAATTTTTATATTTTCATTCAAATATTTGACCCATATTTAGGTTTGGATTACTCTTCAGTAGCCCACGTAGAGTGATCTTTACATCGATGTAGTTTGGACATAATTTTTAGGACGAACTATGGGTCTTACAAAAAAAACGGGGTAGAATATACAGACATGTTGTTTCTCTTCTGTAGGTTACTATCCTTCATTCAGAATTAAAGATTAAAGATTGTTGCCCCTAGGTAAAAGTTAAAAGGTTTTACGTCAATTGTTTCAAACTACTTGAGTCGTCACAAAAAAGGCTTTAATAATTTGATATGTAGTGATCTCATGATCAAAATTAGTCAGCTGTCCGTAGCATTCTATATTAAATTTAAAAAACTGTTGCCCTCCCACAGGTTGAACAAAATAAACAGAGTCAAACAACGGGGTTGATCTGCTTATATTCAAATTTTCATATTTTCATTCAATGATATTTTTGACCCCTATTATGGTTGGTACTGATTCCACTGTCCACTGGTCTTTACATCATGTAGTTTGACATAAACTTTAGAACGTAGAATGGGTCTTAACAACAAAAAACGTAGAATATACCGACATGTTTTGTTTCTCTTCTGGTAGTTTAACTACGTTACATTTCTGTGGTCAAATTTAAAAATTGTTGCCACTCAGGTAAAAAGTAAAAGGGTTTACTCAATTTTCAGGACCCTACTTTGAGTCGTACAAAAAGGCTAATATATTCTGATATGTTGGATCTCTTCATATAGGCGTCATCTGTCGTACATTTATATTAAATTTAAAAAGCTGTTGCCTCCCAGGAAATAAGTTACAAGAGTCAAAACGTTATGCTATATTCCAATTTTCAATATTTTCATTAAAATATTTTGACCCATATTTAGGTTGTACTTTTCAGTAGGTCACTGTCTTACAACATGTAGTTTGACATAAACTGTAGAACGTATAATGGGTCTTACAAAAAAAAACGTAGATAACAGACATGTTTGTTTCTCTTCTGTAATGTTATCACTTACATCTGTGGGTCAAATTGAAGAATCGGTCGACCCTGAAGGGAGAAAAGTTCGATGGTTTAACTAATTTTTTCAGCAAAAATTGTTGAATCGTACGACGAAGGTTGCGGCTACTGATATGTTTGATAACTCCAATAGGTCACTGTCGTACATTTTATATTAAAATTTAAAACTGTTGGGATAAATGGTAGATTCATGATTAAGTGATATTCCTTATTTTCATATTTTTTAAAAATATTTGACCCATATGTTAGGTTGGTACTTTTTCACTAAGTCACTGTCTAACATGATTGTAGTTTTTCCCATGTGTTCTAGGGCGGTCATCCTCTTAACAAAAAAAACGTAGTATATACAGACAAGTGTGGTTTCTTTTCTGTAGGTTACTATTTTACACCCTGTAATCAAATTAAGATTTTTGCCCCCTCAATGTAAAAAGTTAAAAGGTTTTACTTCAATTTCAGGACCTAATTTGAGCAGTACAAAAATGGTAATAGTATCTGATATGTTTAGTCTCTTCAATAGTTCACTTGTCGTGTACATTCTGTATAAAGTTTAAAAACTGTTGCCCAAAGGTAAAAAGTTAATAGAGTCACAACGTTGATGCTATATTCCAAATTTCATAATTTTCATTCAATATTGACCCATATTTAGGATTGGTGACTTTTTACTAGTCATGTCTTAAACATCATGTAGTTTGACATAAATTTAGGAACTAACTATGGGGTATTACAAAAAATAGAACTAAAGGACAGGTTGTTTCACTTCTGAGGTTATATCTACATTCTGTGGTCAAATTAAAATTGTTGCCACTCAGGTTAAAAGTTAAAAGGTTACTCAATTTTCAAGACCTTCTTTGAGTCGTACCAAAAAGGTAATAATACTGATATGTTTGGATCTCTTCAATAGGTCACTGTCGTGCATTCTATATTAAACTTTAAAAACTGTTGCCCCAGGTAAAAAGTTACAAAGAGACACAACGTTGATGCCTTATTCAAATTTTCCATATTTTCAATAATATTTTGACCCATGATTTAGGTGTGGTAACTTTTCACAAGGCACTGTCTTACATAAATGTAGTTTGACATAAACTTAAGGACGTACTATGGGTCTTACAAACAACGTAAGAAATATCAGACATGTTGTTTCTCCTTCTGTAGGTTACTATTTTACATTCTATGGTAAAATTAAAAATTGTTGGCCCTCAGGTAAAAAAGAAGTTAAATGGGTTTACTCAATTTTCAGGACCTACTTTTGAGTCGTACAAAAAGGTATAATATTCTGATATGTTGATCTCTTCAATAGGTTACTGTCGTAAATTCTATATTAGAATGTTAAAAAACTGTGTCCCCCAGGTAAACAAGTTACCAAGAGGCAAACCCGTTTGATGCTATATTCCTATTTCCATATTTTCATTAAAATATTTTACCCATATTTAGGTTGGTACTGTTCAGTAGGTCACTCTTACATCATAGTAGTTTGACATCAATTCTAGGACGTACTATGGGTTTACAAAAAAAAACGTAGGATATACAGACATTTGTTTCTCTTCTGTAAATATTACTAAATTTTACACCTGTGCAAAATTGTGATTTTTGCCCGCCGCAGTTAAAAGTTAAAAGGTTTTTACTTAAGTTTTGACCTACTTGAGCTTGAAACTAG
>JABUQX010072165.1:0-2500 GCA_015478945.1 Trachelipus rathkii
TATTGCTACTCCTTCTCGAAGATACAGTTCATCTGATGTGAACTTCATTAAGTTGGAGATAGAGCGTTTATTAAAGGAAGAGATTATACGACCTTCTCAGAGTCCCTGGAGAGCCCAAGTACTTGTGATTACTCAAAATAATTCCAAGAAGAGGATGGTTATAGATTATTCAACTACTGTGAATCGATATACATATCTTGATGCTTATCCCTTGCCAAATATTGAAAACTTGGTTAATAACATTGCAAAGTATTCTGTATACTCTGTTATCGATTTAACGTCAGCATATCACTTGGTTCCCTTGCATCCAGATGATAAGAAATACACTGCATTTGAAGCCTGTGGAAAGTTGTATGAATTTAATAGGCTCAGCTTTGGACTTACCAATGGTGTTGCTGCTTTCCAGAGAGTGATGGATACTTTTATTGACAAGTATGATTTAAGGGACACTTTTTGCTATTTAGATGATTTAACAATCTGCGGAATTGATAAAAAATCTCATGATGTCAATCTTAGACGATTTATTAGAGCAGCTGAAGAGAGTGGTATGGTTCTCAATATGGAAAAATCTAAGTTTTCTCAAACTTCTATATGTGTCTTAGGGTATGAAATTAGAGAGCATGAATTACGTCCTGACCCTGCTCGTTTAGATCCCATACGTACTTTACCATATCCTAGGGATAAAAAGTCATTGGATAGGATTCTTGGTTTGTTTGCTTATTATGCAAAATGGATTCCCAAATTCTCAGAAAAAATTCGCCCCTTAATCGATGTATCATTCCCTCTGGGTGAGGCTTCTAAGGCTGCTATTGACACCTTAAAAACTTCTATTATTAATGCTGTGAAAATGCATATTGAAGAAACTCTAGAATTCACAGTAGAAACGGATGCATCTGATAGCTGTATTGGAGCAGTCTTGCAACAAGAATGACGGCCAGTAGCTTTTTTTTCTCGCACTCTGAACTCCTCGGAGAAAAATCATTGTTCTCTTGAGAAGGAGTGCTATGCTATTGTTGAAGCTATTAGACAGTGGAGACATTTTCTGTTAGCTAGGCCTTTTAAATTAATAACTGATCAGCGGTCGATATCGTACATGTTAAGTCAGAACCACAAAGGAAAAATCAAGAATGAAAAAATTATGCGATGGCGTACTGAAATCCAGTCATACAAATATGAGATTGTACATCGACCTGGGAAGTTAAATATTGCTGGCGATGCAATGAGTAGAGCTTTTTGTTCTGCTGCTTCTGTATCTGATTTAATTGAACTACACAGGGGTTTATGTCACCCTGGTGTTGTAAGAATGTCACATTTTATAAGGAGTCGCAACTTACCCTACTCCTTGGATGAAATTAAACGTATTGTATCACAATGTGATGTATGTGCTGGATTGAAACCGCAGTTCTTCAGACCAAAGCCTACCACTCTTATTCAGGCTATGAATCCTATGGATCGATTGAGTATAGACTTTAAAGGACCATTAATCTCTCAATCTCTCAATAAATATTTATTCATTGCGGTGGACGAGTATTCGCGTTATCCCTTTGCAATTCCTTGTCGAGATACTTCTGCCAATACAGTAATTTCTTGTTTAACTCAAATATTCACCTTAACTGGCATGCCTGCTTACGTGCACTCGGATCGTGGTTCTAGCTTTATGTCTTTTGCTGTGAAGCAGTTTCTTTTTGAGAGGGGTATAGCTTCCAGTAGGAGTACTCCCTACCATCCAACTGGAAATGCTCAATGTGAAAGATATGTGGGAGTGGTTTGGAAATCCATTTCTTTGGCTTTGGCTTCTAAAAAATTGCCTGGCACCTGTTGGGAATCAGTTCTTCCCGATGCCCTCCATTCCATTCGATCTCTTTTGTGTACTGCCACAAATTGTACCCCTCATGAGCGTTTCTTTAAATTCCCTCGTCGTAGTACGACAGGAATCAGTTTACCTAGTTGGCTTACTCCCCAAAGCTTGGTATATTTACGTAAATATATTAGAAACAAGGATGATCCATTAGTTGAACAGGTGAAACTATTGGAGGTTACTCCTACATATGCTCATGTACGATTCGACAATGGAAGGGAGGATACAGTTTCCATTAAGGACCTCTCCCCTTGTCCAAAGGTAATTATTTCTCCTGATGAAAATGTGTCTGAGCCTCATACTGTTGTTGCTGATGATTCACCTCTTCTGCCCGATGATATTGACAGTGGACATGAGCGGGTTGAATCTAATGATGCAGGTGAACGGGATGCAGACATTTCAAATGAACCTGAGATGGGCACCAAGACTTTATCTACCCCCGATGAAGACCCATTAGTATTACGAAGGTCTACTCGTGTGCGAAGACCAGTGGATCGACTAAATTTGTAAAGTTATAGAATTTTGATTAAACTATTATGTTCTGTTTTTGTGATATCACATTGTTTGTATTCAGAATTCATAAAGTTAGTTATAGAATTTTTGTTTAAAAGATTATATTCAGTTTTGTGAAATCACATTGTT